>JANBUN010000035.1:0-14809 GCA_027579315.1 Coemansia helicoidea | reverse complement strand
CCCACGAGCCGCGCGATCTGGCCCTGCACAACAACTGCTTCCGCGCCCAGCTCGCCCAGGCCCGCTACCTGTCCGACGCCCGCGCGAACCACCCCGGCCTCGACGGCCTGCCGGCCTGCGGCGACCGCGTGCCTGACGTCGCTTACCACAGCTACTTTAAGCGCCTCCAGCTGCCCGCCGCCGCCGAGGGCTTTGACGCTGTCCTCGACCACGCATTTATCCCTGTATTCGACTCGGACACTGACGAGCAGGTCTGGAACCAGCACTTTTGAGTCGCCCCTCTCTCTTTTACCAGTAGCGCCGACTTAGTATATCCATATGGCGGCGAAGCAGCCAGACGCGAAATCAAAAAGAGAACAGCCTAGTCACCAGAGAGCCGCATTGCCCCTCATGGGCTCTACCGAGGACCGTTGTAGGCGGTCGCAGACCCCTTGCACTCCGCCAAAGCCGACTGCGGAGTGCCAGTTCGCCCATGTGGGCCGTCTTGGTGCCAGACTCTGCCCGTGGCAGTGGCTTCGAAGGCGGAGCTCGTCGGCTGGCTTGTACGCAAGTGGCATGGAGCGTGGGCACTGGCAGTGCAGGCAGTCCTAGGCGACGGATGAGGGCGAGGCCCCGACTGCGTCTTGAGACCGCTGCTATGAGTTGCCTTGCGAGGCGTTGTCACCGCTTGGAGATAGCGAGTGATAATTTGGAAGGTCCTCTTCAGCGAGCGGAGGAGCGGGGGCCCAGAAAGGGAGATTTGATATACCGATCGAGAACATATACCGACTGACTGTGTCATACATTGGGATACTGAAACCAGGCTCTGCCTCCATATCGGGGACGACAGACATCACAATGTTGCTCATATATATGGAACAATTGGATGACCTGTAAGTATTTGCCCGCTCACAGTCCAGATTGGGTATACTAGTGAAGTTGCCCAAATCATATCCTCTTTCGTAAAAGGTTTCGAGATTGTATAGAGGAAGGTATGGATCAGACTCCAATGTGTCACCAGGATTTCGAGATATCCGGCCACCTATAGTCCATGTTTCTCCTGCTATAGCGTGTAATTGTTCTATTGCCCATTCAATTTTCCAATGTTCCCCGGATTGTATGGCGCCGCATATTTCATGATTCATGGTGTGGTGTAGCGGGGTGGGGTGGTTGTGCGAATGTCGGTGTGTCTCCATCCTCCCTCCATCCCTCCCACCCGGCTGTATTTATACGTAGCGCGGCGCTTTTGGACCGATGCTGGGTTGACTTGACGGTTGCCGCCGTTGGGGGTGTTCCCGCGGCAAAAATAAAGACAGAAAGCCCCAAAGGGGGGTCTGCACAAAGCGGTGTCTGGAGTGCAACTACTAGAATACGCCGAAGTCACCGTGCGGCAGTGCAGCGCTGCACAGCGTGACCCCAATCCTCAAACCAAATCAACCCAATGTCGGCTTAGGAGTGACTGCCGGCGTTGAGAGGAAGGCGACACGGGGAAACGTGGGCACGGCAACATGACTGGAATAGGTGTCCCGAATCGCTGACCAGGTGTCTACTTTGTGGGCAGCGACACTTGCTACCTTGCCCCGCAGTGGCCCCGTGGGCGGGGACTTGCCTTGCCACGGGTAAGCGCGTGGGGGTGTGCACCCAAAGACACGGTCGAGTTGTGGAAGGCGGGTCTTCAAAGCCAGATGAACAACCGTAGAGTCGGTCTGATTCTCGGACCAAAAAAGAGGTCCAGCTTCTGTCGCAATCAAGACACCAGAGATCCCGGTGACCGCCTTTGCGGAGGAATACGCACCGCACTACCCGTACCTGCGCAGCGTCAAGCTAACTCTCGGCAGCGACTGACGTTGTGCAAACGGTATGCGCAGCCTGAGTGGCACACGCGGTGGTCTGGGGCACAAGGCGGGGCGCAGCTCTGATGAGCCGGCTCACCAAGGCTCGCCAAGTGCCAGATGCGCCGTCACCCTCGCCCCTCTCTCGACTCGTTTCTACACTTTTGTTCTTGTTTGCATTTCGGCGTGCTCTTTTGGCACCCTGGGTTTTCTGTTTGGATTCGGCGTAACAATCCGCCTGGCTCCGGGGGAGTTGCCGACCGGGTGGCATCAGCACGTCAGCAATGTCGGGCTTGCCAGAGGTGGTGGCGCACCTGCGTGGGCTGCGGGCGAGCTGTGCGCGCGGGCTGGCGTGGTGCTCTGCGCTGGTGTGGGCGGAGAAGGCGCTGCTGCTGTCGGGCGACACGGACGATCTGCTGTGGCTAGCCGACGCGCTGGTGACCAACGGGCAGTACCGGCAGGCGGAGGAGCTGCTGGTGGGCCCGGCGCACATTGCCAAGGTGCGTGCGAGCGCAGCTGGCCGGTACCTGGCGTCGGTTGTTGCGATGCGGCTCGGGCGCGCCGAGGATGCGCTGGAGCTGCTTCGCGTGGACATGGCCCGCCCTGGCAGCGGCCGGGCGCAGTTGGGCGACCGGGCGGGCCCGCCCACGCCGACTGCCAAAAAGGGCCCGGCGGGCGGTGACGGCGGGGCTGCGGCGGCGGCGCGGCTGCCGCTGCCGCTGCTCGGGGGCCCCGCGGCGACAGTAGCGGCGGCGGGCACGCTTGGCGAGGCAGAGGTACCGGCACTGAATGCGCGGGCGTGGATGCTGTACATGCAGGGGGCGGCCGTGATCCAGCTCTGCAACGTTGGGGCGAGCGAGGCGACGGCCAGCATAAAGCAGCTCAGTGCGCAGTACCCGCGGGCGGAGGCGGACCCGTGGCGGCTCGGGACGCCGCACACTGGCCCTGCTAGCGACAAGCCGGCGGCAGAGTCGCCGCTGGGCGGGATGGACGCGCTGGTGGGGCGGATCTGGGCCGAGGCGGTGCAGGTGGACGCGCGGTGCTGGGAGGCGTGGACGGGGCTGCGCGGGTACGGGCTGCTGACGGGCGCGGAGGAGGCGGCGCTTATCCAGAGCGTCGACTGGACGGCCTGCTGCGGCGGATCAAAGGTGGCGGGCCAGTTCTTCCGGGACTACTGCCTGGCCACGCAGACGTCCTTTGCGCTCAGCGACGCGGCGATTGACGCCACGGGCCGGCTGCTGGCGCGGTACCCGGCACTGGTGGGCGACCCGGCGCTGCGCACAATCCAGGCGGCGCGGCTGCTGTCGCTGGGCCGGGCGCGCGAGTGCCTGGAGTACACGGTGGGCGTCCTCGAGCACCGGCGGGTGCCTGACCCGAGCGCAACGGCGATCCACATCACCGCGCTGGCCGTGCTCCACGCAAAGGACGCGCTGTTCCGCATTGCGCACGAGCTGGCCGAGGAGTTTGGCCTGTCTGCCGTCAAGCGCGCCGAGATCGAGCCCGGCGACACTGGGTCGGCCCTGGCCCCCGCCATGGCCACCGCAGCGGCGGCAGCAGGCGCGGCGCCAGACCGTGGCAGCGCGAGGCTGTCGACGGGCGGGCCTGGATCCACGCCGCTGGGGTCCGCTGTCGGAGCGGCGGTCGCTGGAAGCGGGCGGCTGCGGGCGGGCGCCCGTGGGCTGCTGGTGCCAGAGACGCCGTCTATAGTTGGCTCCGGGCTGGCGGGGGCTGGCGGCAGCGTGCACCGCCAGGCGCTGTCTGGAGCCGCTGCCCACGCCATTGCCCGGTCGGTTGTGCAGAGCGCGCCGGCGGCGGCGGCGGCGGCGTGGCGCGGGCTGTGGGGCCTGCCAACGTGGACGCAGCCGGGCCCGCCTGTGCTGGCCACGTACCCGAGTGCGCTGGGCCCGGCGCAGGGGCCGCTCGTAAGCACCGACGCATCCATGTCGACGGTGGGCACGTTCACCACATCGGGCGCGCAGTGCGTGGGTGGGCCGACCCAGTACGAGTTCACGGGCGCGTCGCTGGCGTGGTACGCGATCGGGTGCTACTACCTCGTCAGCGCGTCACTGCTGGCGCTGCCCGATGCGGCGCGGCGCGAGTGGGCGCTGGGCGGGGCGCTCTACGCGGGCGTCGGCAGTGCCCCGGCGACGGCGCTTCGGCGAGCGGAGCCGCTCACGCCCGAGGCCGAGCACGCGCTGGCCGAGGCCCGCCGGTGGCTGGCCAAGACGACGCTGGCGTCGCCGCGCAGCATCACGGCCTGGATCGCCTTTGCCCAGACGTTTGTCGTCGCTGGCGAGTGGGAGTCCGCCACCCGCGCCCTGCACACCGCCGTCGGCCTGTGTGGCTGCGAGGGCGTCGTCCACGCCGGCGGCCGCGACGCCGTCGTGCCGGCCCTGCCGCTGCACACGCCGAGCAAGCAGCCCGCCCAGCTCGACCACGACCTGCTCGCCGATGAGCCCCGCGCCGCGGCCCGGGACGCGGCTGGCTTTGAGCGCGGCAGCCAGCTGGCCCACGCGCCGCTGGCCATCCTGGGCTCCGTCTACCTCCACACCGGCGAGCTGGCCATGGCCGAGTCGTGCCTGGACGCGAGCGCCCGCTGCCTGGGCGGCTACCGCATCCGCGACTGGCTGGCCGCCTGGGGCCCCACGCTGGACGTGGTCCAGAACTCGCACGCGCTGGACTGGTGCGCCGCCGCACAGAGCCAGCCTACTGACCCCGTGCAGCTGGTCGCCGTCGCCGACCCGCAGCTCCTCAACGACGCGGGTGTGCTGTTCTACAGCAGCGGCCGCCTGGCCGACGCGCGCCGCCTGTTTATGCTGGCTCTGGCCGCCCTGAACGGCTGCGGCGCCAAGCAGCACACGCTTCGTGCCGCTTTCAGTCCAGCTGCGAGCCGCCCGTCTGCCTCGGCCACGCCTGCGCCCGAGGTGCAGGCCTACGCCGCGCTCTTCAAGGCCAACCTGGGCAACACGCTGCGCCGCCTGGGCGACTACGACGCCGCCCTGGTCTGCCTCGAATCCGCTGCTGCCGACGCGCCCGGGGACGACGACATTGCGCTGGCCACTGCATTTGCGCTGCACTCGCGCGCCATCGAGACCTACGCACAGGCGCCGGATGCGTGCGACGCCGATCTCGACCGTGCTGTCGACATGTACCACCAGATCCTGGCCGCCCGGCCCGGCGACGCCACTGCAACCGACCTGCTGTCCCTGGCCCTCGAGCTGTCCGTGTCCACCAAGGACATCTTCCACCTCCACGACCCGCTCGGCCTTGGCGCCGCCCTCGACGCCCGAGACGACCCGTTTGCCCTGCGCTCCCCCGACGAGATCGGCCTCGCGTTGCCAGCTGCTGCCGCTGCGCCAAGCGAGCACGGCAGCCAGGCCACCCCGCGGACACCCGACGCCGGCTCATCGCCTGCCGAGGACAGCGACGACGTCATGGAAATCGACGATGACGACGACAGCGGCAGCGACATGGCCATGGAGTAGTGTACCACAACGGGCTGAATCACGTTGATTACGTGGCTCCTTTTTGGTAGCGCTGGCCTGCACTGTGCCAGATACGGATCTGCAGATCTAAGAGTATCCGAGGACCAGGGGGTGGGTGGTGCCGCACATTTATCAACCGCTCTTCATGATGGGGACAGGTGATGCCAACGCCCACAAGGTACATGGCAAGCCCTCTTGTGTTAACAGGCACGCAGCCTTTTTGTCTGCTTCTGCGCATCCAAGCGCCACTGCCACGCCTTTCCTTCGCCGCTGGTCTCTAGCGATACCGACTGTAATCGGGCAAAAAGGATGGGCCAGTATTGGCATGTGCTCTGCATCGACAACAGACAGTCCACAGGGCATCTGGGCAAGCTGGGCGAGGTGTTCTACAGCGATCCGCACATCCTCGAGGACGAGCTGCTCAGGTACCGTCCAGTCGACCACCCAGTACCAGACTCACCACCCGTGGCGCCATTGGAGCGCTTGCCGCCGCTCATCAAGCGCAGAATATGCGCCTTCCTCGCAGCGGTCGACGTGGACGGCCTGCTGTGTGTCATCCTCGCCATCCCGCACATGGCTGCAGACGGCCAGGCGGCGCTGAGCAGCCACCTGTCGTGGGCCGGCAAGCGGATCATCACGCTTGGAGACTATGCGGAAGACCTGCCGCAGAACCTCTTGACCGCGGACGAGGAGAAGCGCTTGCTCAATCGCGGCGACCGCTCGAGCTACGTCCTCGACGTCGATGTGTTTGACAAGCGCTGCATGTCAGACTTGTCTAAAGCCTACCCTCGGGCACACAGGTTTACTGCCACGCGTGATCTCTTGTTGCTCTTCATGCGTATCCAGAACCGTCTCCGCAGGCGGTCGTCTGTCTCACTCGAGCGAGTGGTCCGGCCACCACCCTCGCGGCCAGCCAATGCGGTCCTGCGCAACCTGACACTCAAGCAGTACTACAGGAGCGACAGCCACTGCTGCAGCCAATTTTGTGGCCGCTGCAAGAACAACAAGGACGACGATGCCAGCTTTGGGCTCGGCCAGGTGGTGCTCATCATGACCTGCTGGTCGCAGGACACATCGACGGCATTCCACGCGGACTGGACCGTGGACGACGTGCACGGCGAGTGGGCGGGTCATCGCCTGGACATTGCTGCGCTGGAGAACGTCCCCGCTGACTGGGAGGACGTGACCGAGACAGTCAGGGCCAAGCTGATGAGGCTGCGCGACCAGCCCGAGTGACAGGGGACTGCGGCTGGGCCCTGTCATCAGAGCTGATTTGATTTTTTGACGGCAGCGATCCATATTGTGTCGGAAAGAGACAAACCCTGCGTGGCCAGTGGCACGTAGTTGCAGTGGCTGTGGAGGGAGCTGGAGCTGGTCCTGGGGAGCGTCGTCGGGGGTGGCCATGGACATAGAGGTGGGCAACGGCAGAAACGCCCGTCTCAGCTCCCCCCGCGCTTGCTTGGCATGAACGTGAGCCGGGAGCGATTACACGGTAATCCGTCTGGTCTTGACGGTCCGGCTGGAGCTCTCGGGCGGAGCGTGGGTGTAAAAGCCAAGCGCAGACACACTGCACAATCGCTTGCCTCTAGTGCGCAAAGATTGCGTCATCAGTCCTGATAAGCGCTGAGTCAAAGATGGCGCCTGCAAAGGTACAATGCACAAGTGACACCAGAGTGGAGACGGCGAGCCGGGCCGGGCCGGGCCGAGAATGTTTGACGCGCCAAGAATAGGTCCGATGATTGCCGGGTGACAACGAGTGTCCTTTGCGGCAATGCGCCCAGCCTGTGTCAGATATGAACACCCCAATCGGACAAGAACACCAAAAGCAAAATAAGGCCAATCGGACAAGGGAGTGTAATTGACAGTGCTTAATAATGGACAACCACCATTGTAGAGGAGATGGGTGACGAGTGACAGGACTGCTGCTTGCTGTGGGCGCTTACGCGCCGGATGCTCCAGTCGCCCCCCAGCAAGCACTATAAAAGGGCTGTGCCGCGGCCGCCCTCCATCCACATCCTTGCCCCCGATACCACAAGACTAGCCGACCCACTCCCAGCTACTAGACTGACAACTCAACAACCACCGACAACAGAAGCAATGACCACCCCTGAATTTGATGGCTGTCGGAGAGTTGCAGAAGCGTACGCTGAATGGATTGCCGACAGAATCAAAGAGTACGTGGAACAGTATGATGGGTTTTTGGGCGCTAATGAGGCCATGTCCTTTACCATCGAATGGGCCGAGGAAAAGTTGATTGAGGGCAGACCCACACTGTGTTCTATTGGGCGTGCTGTCGCTGCCAGTGCTGATCAGTCCGGGGCAGAATCGGGCCTATTTCACATATATGCGAGTGAAGCTCACATCATTATCAAGCCCGAACACAGCGACCAAACGTACGAGATGGATTTGAGCAGAATCGCTGAACATTCGGACCTTTGACACCCCGAATGGTGCAGCGTGTAGGATGGGGAGGAGGAGCTCAATAGAAAGCTGAAGAAACCATTGAATGGTCGTTGTAGTGTTGCGCGCCGACTGTGCCCGTGTGGCCCCTACCCGGGTGGCGGGTCGATGTAGTGCTACACCCTCTCCAGACAGCCTTGTTTCTCTTTACTCTTCAAAAGTTGTTCGATTACTCTCATCGTTCCTCGCCTCCTCGTTGCAACCGAACTCTATTACCACAATACAAGACAGCTTCAAGAGAACTAAACTCCGCCTCAATGGAAGGCTCGCGCACAGAAATAGTGCCACACACTCAAGTTTCACAAGCAGTCAGTAGGATCCTCGTCATCATCATAGTTCAGCTTGAGATTGCTCAGGTGCGGATAGCGCGGTGCATACTCCTGTACAAATCCAAGCACTGTACTCCGCGGGATCTTCTCAGCAATCAGCCTGGTTAGTGTGGGGATCCTGCACAGAAAGCACTTCACCACAGCAACGGCTGTGTCTGGCGAGTGGCCCCCAGAGAAGAAGCTTATCGCAAGCCTCTTGAGAGACAGGCTGAGCGGCCCCAGAGCGGCACCCTCGTCTGCCCCGGGCAGCGATATGTCTGACTGGATTTCGCTCATGTCGAGGTTGCTTCCTCTCAGCTTGACAAGATTAGGCAGCTTCTCGATAAGTGCAAGCATGGTGTCCACGCTGGCTGTTCCCCAAATCTGCAGGACCGTCAGGGCGGAGCAGGTGATGTTCTCCGGTACCACCACCATCTCAAAGTCGCCGATGCTCAGCTCCAAGGACTCGGTTGCATGCGCACCCTCGAGGATGCGGTTGACGGCAGGGAACCCGCTTGGATCACTAAGCGACCTTACGGCCATTTCGAGGCAAAGGCGTTTGGCCGCGGGCAGCACCAGATTGCCAAAGTTCTGGAAATCGGCCGACATCATTCGGATGGAAATCAACTCCATGCCGGGAGGCAGCACCGCGTACTCGAGCAAGGGGCAGATGTCCCGCGCGCTGCGGATTTCAAGACTCTTCAGGCTGGGGAAGTGCAGCTTCCACGGATGTCCATCGCGATGGCGCACTGCGATCCCGTTCTCCTCGTAGACATTGCTGTACGATACGTGAAGCTTTTCCAGCCCGGTGAACTCGATATCCTGCGAATCTCCATCGGCGCTGAACGATGCCCACGAATGGTTGGCAGGCGCATTCTCCAAGCTCAAATCGACCAGCTCTCCGCTCGCCATCTGCGGGGGCTGGTAGTCGCCTACGTGGTCATAGTTTATGCGAACCTTCTTCAGTCCTGTGTACCGGCATCCCAGTGGCGTGGCGATAGGGTGATAGCTTAGCAGCCGCTGCAGCTGGCCGGCGTAGCGGCTGCTCAGACGCCCGTAAAGTGACCGGGCAAGTAGGTTGTTGTTGACCCCTCCATACTCTACATGCGCCACATCGGGCAACAGCACCGCCAGTGCATCGCATGTCTCGGCAATGTCATCGGTGTATTTGGCCACGTCCACATTCCGGCCATCAAAGTGGTGCGGATCCGCGTGTATCACAACTCTCAGCTCTGCCACACGCCACTTGATTGCCACAGCGCGCATCCGCTGGATTACCTCACGCCACCCAGGGAACGGATTAACCAAGAAATGCACGTCAATCTGTACTCGCTTCACTGCGCGGACACAGCCATCCAACGCGACGAGGTCCAGGTTGGTCCTGACTGCAACATCAGTGGGCTCCTCCACGTCGGGGTTGTGAGTGAACGGGCCGCTTCTGCGCTTTTCGCGGTCTCCGTACTGGACAAACACATGGCGATACACCAGCGGAGCGGCAAGGCGCCTCCACTGCCGGCACACCGCGAGCAGCGGCAGGTTGCGCTTGACGTCACGATCGGGCTTGTCGCGGATGCGAACACACCTCGTTAGCACGATGGCCAGAATATCTTCGGGCAGATTACAGAGCAGCATAGCGCAAGCGTCGACTCGCTCTTTGAGCAACAGAAAGCAGAGTAGAGGAAAGTAGATAGTGAGGTGAAGAGCAGACGGAGGGCGGACCATTTCGCAGCGCTTGTAAACCGTGGAGAGAGGGGAGGCTACAAAGCAGCTTTGCCGGCAGTGCGGCCAAGGGAAGGTGACTTGTGCAGCAGCAAGGGCGGCAAAGACTCCCTTTTTGATAGCGCCGACTTTTATCCCCGGGCCATACACGTCATGCTAGGGAGGAAGAAGCAAGTGGAGAGCGAGGCATGCGCACCATGTAGGAATTGCGGGTGGGTGCGAGGACGTCACGACGACCGTCCGTCGCATGTCGGATCCGCCCCTCCCCATTACCCTTGCAGCGCCCGACGCGCATGGCCGCCCCAGGCGCGCGCCGACGAGGCGCCGACGCCCTCGTCGAGCTCGACAGAGATGTAGGGGGCCTCCTGGATGCCGAGGGTCGGCGGGTCGCGGGCGTCCGCCAGGGGCCGGGCGACCTGCCAGCCGGACCGCGCGGTGGCCGAGCCCATCGCACGCTCGGCGTAACCGCCGTCCACCATCGTCCAGACGGGGAGCTCGAGGCCGACGGCGCCGGTGCCGGGGCCCTTCACGATGCCGACAATGCGGGTCAGCGGGCAGAGCAGCGCCTGCTCCAGGCTGCTCGCGTGGCCGGCGGCGGGCCCGGCGGCCGGCGCGGTCACGAGCGGCGGGAGCAGCAGGTGGAGGTGGCCGCGCGCGGGGTCCACGGAGCGGACCAGCGCGTGGGCCAGAAAGGTGGTCGCGCTGGCGCTCGGGTGCCCGTAGACGATCTGCGGCGGGCGCGCGGCGGGCGGGAAGCCCGCGGCGTGCGCCGTCTGGTGCTCGCCGACCGCCGAGTGCAGCAGGGCACGCGCGCCCGGTGCGCTCAGCTCGACCGCGGCCGGGTCGCTGATGCCGCCGCTGTCGGCAAACAGGCCGCGGACGCCCGTCTGCGTCCACACGTGGGCGTCCGTGCCTGGCGCGGCGGCAACGCCGATGACGCCGACCAGCGACCCGTTCAGGGCCCGCAGCACCTGGCTCGGCGGGACGTCCTCCTCGCCGAGCCACACAACAAGATCCGCCCACGGCACCACCAGCGGCGGCCGCGACGCCAGCGGCACATGCATGCTCCACTCCATGTCGGCGACCCGCCACAGGCACGCGTTCCACGCCTGCGGCTCGACCCGGCCGCCGGCCGCGTACAGCTGCGAAAGCATGGCCAGCATGCGCGTGTCGTGCGCGGTCATCCGGGGGCCCTTGCGGCTGGGCGCCTCGCCGGCCGGCTGCTCCGCCTGCTCGGCCGACGGCTGCTGCGGCTGCCGCGCAGTGGTGGCCTGCATGGCTCGCTCGTAGCCCATGGCCGAGATCCAGCTCAGCTGCGGGTCGCAGCCGGCGATCGAGCCAAAGTCGATGAACGGCGCGCGCTGGTTCCCGGCGGCCCAGCTCTGCGCGTCGTACTCGTCGGGCACGGCCGCTGAGCCGCCGGCCGCAGCGGCCGGGTCGTAGACCTGGATGTAGTTTGTCGGGCGCACGGCCTCGCACAGCGAGTAGTGCAGGTCGAGGCCCAGCCCCTTCAGCCACCCCTGCGTGTTCACCACCAGCGGGACCACGGGCGCGTCCTCGTGCGCCATGCGCGCAGCCGCTGCGTGGTCGCGATAGGCCGCGGCCAGGCGCTGCACGGCGTCGGCGTAGCGGTCGGGGTCGTTCTTGGGCGTGGTGACGCCCATGTACACGGCGTGGTACGGCGCCGTCTGGCCCGTGTGCGTGAACGGCGGGCCCAGCAGCGGCCCGTCCAGCATCGTCAGCGATAGCACGCCTGGCGGCGCAAGCTCGGGCTGGCCCAGGTCGGTCTCCATGTAGAACGCCCGCCCAAAGCGCCCGATCAGCCGGTTGACCAGCAGGCGCGCAAAGGTCGACTTGCCCAGGCCCTGCCCGCCCGCAACCACATACACCGGCGGGATCGGCTCAAAGTCGCTGCCCAGCTGCACCGCCGCGCTGCTCGCCTGGTCCAGCACCTCGCCCCAGTCCGCCGGCGTCTGCAGCAGCTGCAGGTCCGGAGTCAGGTGGCCCACCGGATTGAACCCGCTGAGCCCAATGTGGTGCGCCAGGGCCATCTCGTGCTGCGCGTACTCCACCACCGCACGGCCACTGTCATCGTCGTCGTCGCTGGCATTGCCGTCGTCGTCGCTGGCCATGGACACGTCCTCCCGGCCTGTGCTGCTCTCGGCGCCGCTCTCCAGCCGGATGGCCTTTTCGGCCGACTCGATGCGCGCCAGCACACGCCGGCGCCGCTTGTACTGCTTGGGCATGTACGATCCGATGCGCTCCATCAGCGGCCGCAGCGCAAAGAGGTTGCGGAACGGCGCTGCCACCCGCCCAATGTCGTCCAACCCGCAGTGCACCGCGCGCAGCGCCACGACCGCCGCCGCCGGCCGTGCGCCATCGATCGCGGGGTGCTGCGCGGCCCAGAGGCTGCGCAGCTGCTCAATGTCGCTAGCTGGCGCGGCGCGGGGCTGGGTGCTGCGTCGGGCACCGCTACCACCGCTGCCGGCGCGCAGCGTGATTAGCGGGTAGGCCGCCGGCGAGTACATGCGTGCCCACGGATCGCCCGGCACAACCGTGTGCTCGTACGCCGACGCAGCGCCCTCGAGGACGCACACATCCACGATCCCCTGGAACACGACCGCCTCGCCCTCTCCGAGCGCCAGCACGACTCCGAACCGCTCGCTTGTCGGCGCACCGGCTTCAACGATCGACAGCGCCCCCGCCTCGTCAGCGCCCACGATCACCGCTCGGGCTGCTGGTGCAGCTGTTGGGCTCCATGTTGTCACCACTGGAAGCGCCCGCGCATCTGTGGCCTGCGCACTGCTGCACGCAGGCGGCGGGCTCGCTGTTTGAGCACTGCGGGGCTGATCGGCCGACTGCGGCCGCGCCGCGGCCAGCCGCGTGCTCCGCCGCGAGGGAGTAGATGCCATATGCTCGCTGCCGGCCCTTCTCCCGCCGATTCCACAAGGAGCGCTGAAAGGTCAATGAGGAGGAAGCGCCCGCCAAGGCGTCGGCCGAAACCTTCAAGTCCCAGCGAGCGATGAAGCCATGGCACTTTTTTTCTTGGGGAGATCAGATCAGCCGGTTTGTGGATCGGGCCGGCTGGTGCGGCTCATCGCCCAATGCGACATGGTTGCATGCCAAAAGAGGGCCGGGTGGCCAGTAATACGGAAAGAAAATGTCGCAGGTGGAGGTAGACAAAGAATCTGGCGCGCACGGTGTCGCGTCAAATGGGGCCTCAGTGTGGCTACCGTTGATCTGCCTGGCTGTCAACCTCGTGTAGAGCAGTGCAGCTCGGGACCAGGGGCAACCAGACTCCCAAGTCGCGGGGCCACTTGGCGCAGTGTGACGCAGAGAGGCGGGCGGCAGTGTGATGGCGGAAGGATGCTGGCGTGAAAATGCCCACACCAACTGCCAAAAGATCGGAGTATTTTCATGTCTCACAGTGCCGCGTGTACTCGGGTATCTCTCACTCCACACTCCTCTGCGCTCACAGTGGGGATTGTAACATCAAAAGTCACCAGCGGTGCGCTGAGAGGTTGGCCCTAATCCACCCCAAATAAGACAGCTGTGTGGCCCCGAGTAAGCCCCCGCCACACACTGAATGGCGCACTCCCATCTGACAATTGGACGTGGGCATCGCCCGATTCCACTATATAAAGGCCTGTGGCGCCTCTTGTCCATGGAGCAGCAGCAGCAACATCCCTCATCACTACAAGCCAAGCACATCTTGCGTATCCACGCTCGGTCGACAGTCATCTGCACACCTCTAAACAAGCAATATGAGTTATCCGCCATCTTCTCAGGGAGCAACTAGCCAAATGATATGTCTTCAAAGCATAGACTCTGTCAATAGCGTGAAAGATATACTATGGGGAAAGTTGGAGCAACATATTCCAGCAGAGTCAAAGTCGACAATCTATGATGTGTTCGATATAGGCGCGCTGGAAAGGTGGGCTGTAAAACATGTATGTCCTGGAAGGCAATAACCTCTTGGAAAGTGGCGGTGTCTCGCTTTCAGATACCGATCTCACTTTCTTCATATTCATGGACGGCGTCACAATCATTGTTTATGATTGCTCGTCCAATTGTATCCACTCAACCCTAGTATATGAAAAGAGCGACAAGGGGCGTTGGCGTATGTTTGCTGACTGCATCTGGAGTTGGATACACGGTTAGTAAGCACAATGTCAGCAGCTACCGAGAGGCTTTATGGCTGTGTCACTCTGTCCCTTGAGGCAAACCTCCCAGCTTTTCCCCTTAGGTTATTCGCAAACACCTCTGTCGTCCTACTCGCCGGCACTGGCCCCTTGCAACAAGATCGGCTAAAGAGTGAGACTCATTGAAGAGTGGCCAGAGGGACTCCATGATCGGCCGCCGTGTGCTACTGGGGACTTGTCACGCTGCAACCGCCCAAGAAATGCGCGGCGCAGCCGGCCCCGCCCGGGGCCAGCGCCCACACACAACGCTGAGTAGCGCGCTCTCCTTTCCAAGTTTCCCTTTGAGAAAAGATAACCCCTTGAAATTTAGCACGCACTACTCGACGCCATCTCAAACACATGGATGCGTGTTTCTAGCATGCAACCATAGTGGCACCCGTCTTTGCGGTGTCGCGACAAATGGAGCCCCAGTGTGGCTACCGTTGATCTGCTTGTCTGTCAACCTGGTGTGGAGCAGTGCAGCTCAGGATCAGAGGCAGCCAGACGCCAAAAGCCGTGGGCCACCACGCGTATCATGGAAATGAGTGGCGTACAGCGGTGCAATGGCGGGAGGATGCTGGCGCGACAATGCCCCCACCAACTGCCAAAAGATCAGTGTGATTTCATGTCTCACAGTGTCGCGTTTTTTTGGTAGTCACAATGTCGTGTGTACTCGGGTATCTCTCACTCCACACTCCTCTGCGCTCACAGTGGGGATTGTTAAAGCCAAAGTCACCAGCGGTGCACTGAGAGGCTGACCCTAAACCACCCAAATAAGACAGCTGCGTGGCCCTGAGTAAACGCTGTCCCACACTGAATGGTGCACACCCGTGTGACAAGTGGAC
>JANBUN010000034.1:0-14833 GCA_027579315.1 Coemansia helicoidea | reverse complement strand
CAGACCCGGCCGAGTCATGGTCCGGGCAGTTCTACACTCTTTCGCCCTGTTTCTGTCCACCCTTTACGACCCCCCGAATTCAAGACAGCGCTACCAAAGTAAAACGCCAACAAGTGCCCGATCTGCAGCAGCTTGGCAGCCAACCGCAGAGCCCAGCCCCACGATAACATGGCACACTGCTCTTGCATCCGTGCCGCCTCTTGGTCAGCACTCTCTTGCCGATACATTGTCAGAGTTCGCAATCTTATCTATCGATTATGTGGGCCCCTGGGAAACAGCTCCGCCGCCACCAAACCAGGATGCATCTAAAAAAGCTTGGGTGATGCACGTAGAACTAAAGCTACACACTCAAGCCAAGCCTGTCTCCCGAATAATTATCGTCTGCATCGAAAGTCGTCTTGACGCTGCTCAGGTGCGGGTAGCGCTGCGCATAATTCTCCACAAAGCCGGCCATTGAGCTTTTGGGGATCTGCCCAGCAAGCAGCTGGTTCAGCGTTGGGATTCCGAGCAGCGCGTACTTTGCCACCGCCACTGCCGTGTCTGGCAAGTGTCTCCTTGTGTCGTAATTTATGGCGAGACCCTTGAGCGACGAATGGAGTGGCTCCACAATGACGTCCTCGTCTGCGCTGGGGACAGAGATGTCGGCCCGGATATCGCTTAAATCGAGGTCCATGAACGTTAGGTTGACGAGGTTTGGCAGCATCGCGAAAAACGCGAGCATGGTATCCACACCGGTTGGTGCTGAAACCATCAAGTGCGTCAGGGCAGTGCAGGTGATGCTCTCCGGAGTAACCTCCAGCATTCTATCTTCGATCCTCAGCCCCAACCACTCGCTTCCACGCGCGCTCTCGAGGAGGCGGTTGATGGCAGGGAGCCCGCTTGGATCACCGCGAGACATAAAGTGGGTGGTAAGAGTTAGGCGTTTGGACGCAGGCAGCACCACATTGGCGATGTCCTGGAAGGCAGCCGGCTTCATGCTGATCGAAATTGATTCCATGCAGGGAGGCAGCACTGCGTACTTGAGCAAGGGGCACATATCCTGTGTGCACTTGATGTTGAGACTCTTCAAGCTGGGGAAGTTTAGCGTCCACGGGTGTCCATCTCGATGGCGCACTGCAACTCCACCCTCCCGGTAGACTGTATTGTACGCTATTTTAAGCCTCTTCAGTTTGGTAAATTCGACCACTTGTGAGTCGTTGTCAGCGCTGAATGAGGCCCACGAGTGATTGGTGGGCGCATCCAGTATATTCATGGTGACCAGCTCCCCGCTCGCCATCAGCGGGAACCGACAGTCAGCTACGTGCTCGTAGCATATATCGACCTCCTTCAGCCTCGGGAACTGGCAGTCCAGTGGTACGGTTATCGGCTGTCGGCTGCTGAGCCGCCACAGCTGGTCAGCGTAGTGGCTGGCCAGGCGCCCGTAAAGTGACCGGGCAAATGGGTTCTCGTTGATCCCTCTACATTCCAGGTGGCGCACATCGGGCATCAACACCGCCAGCGCGTCGCCAACCTTGGTAACGTCATCCGCGTACTTGTCCATGTCCACACTGTGCCCGTCAAAAAGGGTGAGACTTCGGTGCATTTCCGCCGTCAGCTCCACCACGCGCCATCTGCTTGCCACGGAGCGCATCCTCTGGATGACCTCTCGCCACCCAGGGAATGGGTTAACCAAGTGATGCACATCAACCCGCACTCGCCTCACTACATGGGCACAGCCGGCCATTGCAATGAGGTCCAAATTGGTCTGGACCACAACGTCGGTGGGCTCCTCCGCGTTGGGGTCGCGAGTGAACCGGCCCGATGTATGTGGGGGTTGATCTCCATACTGGACAAGCACACCGTTATACACCACGGGAATGGCAAGGCGCCTCCACTGCCGACAAACTGCGAGCAGTGGCAGGTTGCTCTTGAGGACCCGGGCCGAGTTAAAGCGGACGTCAACACAGCTCCTAAACACGATGGCCAGGATATCTTCGGGCAGGTCGCGGAGCAGCATGGGCGCAAGGTGTCGTCGTCGTTGTTCAAGCTCAGAAGGCGGCTGTCGACGAAAGTGAAGATGAGTTTGAGCAGCAACTGGCGGGGTGGTCCCCTTTAACGGCGCTCTTATACGATGGAGAAGGGCTCGCAAAAGCAGCTCCGGCATTGCTGCGACCGAGGTGACTTGCGTATCACCAAAGGAAGCGGCAAAGGGCGCCTTTGCCTCCTTGTACGTCCCAACCGTATGACCCTCTTTGGAGCTGCGCCCAGCTGGGCCAGCAGCGCACCGCCTGTTCGCTTGAAGAAGGCAGACATGCAGCGGATAGTGCACACATTGTACTCACACGCTCTCGAGAGCCATGGCCTGTTTGGCAACTGCAGTGCGCATCGTGCTAGGAGAACCCGGGTGGCCAGTGGGGGCACTGGCGCTGCGCGTGGCTGCACTGCCGCGCCACATGTTTTCCACAAGAGCTGCGTGATTGCGATGCCACGGGGCTTGATTGATTTGCGGGCTGATCAAAAGCCAAATCGTAAACAACAGTCGGTCCCCGCGAGTTCCTCGGTTTGTTGGTTGGTCGGGGGAGGGCGCTTCTGGTCCTTTTTTCCTGCGGTTGTGTTGGCCCTCTGCTCCTTTAGCTCTTGCTCTGCCTGCCAGCGCACGCCTCTCCTCCCCTTTTTCGTCGCCAGAGGGAGCTTGGAATTGCAGAATGCTCGCGGCAGCAGCATTGAGGGGCCGGGCGCCGCAGCGGGCACCACAGGGGGAGCCGGCCGCAGAGACGGGCGGGTCGTCCGAGGCGGCAATCATGGTGGCGGTGCGGGTGCGGCCGTTCAGCAGCAAGGAGCTGTCGATGCTGCCGGCGGAGCCCGGGTCGCAGTTTGGGCCGACGGCGCGCAACTTTATGAACTACAACGAGGCGGCCGACGAGCGGCCGCAGTCCAAGGCGACGATCCGCAAGGTGGTGCACACAATCGACGACCACGTGCTGGTGTTTGACCCGCCGGACGAGAACGACGGCGACCGGCGGGCGCCCGTGGCGGCGAGCAACAAGAGGCACAAGGACATCCGGTTCGTGTTTGACCGGGTGTACGGCCACGAGGCGTCGCAGCGCGACGTTTACGAGGGCACGACGCGCGGGCTGCTGGACGCGGTGATGACGGGGTACAACGCGACGGTGTTTGCGTACGGGGCCACGGGGTGCGGCAAGACATACACGATCAGCGGGTGCCCCGCGGATCCCGGGGTGATATTCCTGACGATGCAGGAGCTGTTTGAGCGGGTGGCGGCGGCGCAAGACGAAAAGACGATCGAGGTGGCGCTGTCGTACCTGGAGGTGTACAACGAGACGATCCGCGACCTGCTGGTCGAGGACGGGGCGGGGGCCGGGGCGGCGGGGCTGGCGCTGCGGGAGGACGCCAAGCAGGGCGTCACGGTGGCGGGGCTGAGCGAGCACGTGCCCAGCAGCGTGGAGCGGGTGATGGAGCTGATGGTGCGCGGGAACAGCAACCGGACGATGAGCCCGACGGAGGCCAACGCAGTGTCGTCGCGCAGCCACGCCGTGATGCAGGTGCACGTGCGGCAAAAGGCGCGGGCGGGCGGGCTGCAGACGGACGTGACCACGGCGACGCTGAGCATCATTGATCTGGCCGGCAGCGAGCGGGCGACAGTGACAAAGAACAACGGCGCGCGGATGCGCGAGGGCGCGAATATCAACCGGTCGCTGCTGGCACTGGCCAACTGCATCAACGCGCTGTGCGACCAAAAGACCAAGCGCCACATCCCGTACCGCGACTCGAAGCTGACGCGGCTGCTAAAGTTCTCGCTGGGCGGCAACTGCCGCACGGTGATGATCACGTGTGTGTCGCCGGCGTCGACGTACTACGAGGAGACACACAACACGCTAAAGTACGCGAATCGCGCAAAGAACATCCGCACCACCGTCGCCAAAAACACAAAGTCGACGCAGGTGCACCTGGCCCAGTACCAGAGCAAGATCCGCGAGCAGAGCGACGAGATCAAGCGGCTGCAGCAGGAGGTGGCTGCGCTCAAGAGCCGCCCGGCCGCCACTGCCGCCGCCGCCGCCGCTGCGGGCAGCCGGAACAGCGCGCAGGCGGTGCAGGCGATGGCCGAGCTGCGCAAGCAGACGCAGGCGGTGCAGGTGGTGCAGGACCTGCGCAACAAAATGGCGACGGCATATGCGCCGATCCGCGAGGCCAAGTGGGAGCACGCGTCCGCGCTCATGGTGGGCGGGTGGTACGACCACCACCTGGACGCGCTCAAGGGCTGGCGCGAGCAGTTCGAGACGGCGTTCCAGGAGCAGCAGCACCTGTTCTCGGGCAGCGGCGCCATGGACATCGACGACGGCGCGGACGACGGGTCCAGCGCCATTGCGCGCCGGTCGCTGGTGTTCCGGCAGCAGGTCGACGAGCTCCTGCGCGACCTGACCCGCGAGCGCAAGACCATCGGCCGCCACGCCGAGCACTCGACGCAGCTGATCGAGCGCAACTCGTACATGGCCGAGCGGGCCGCCCAGGTGCCGCCGTCCGTGCAGCTGACCGCCGAGCAGCGGTACCACGTGGACCAGGAGTACCGCGTGCTGGATCTCTCGGCCGAGCGCGGCGGCCTGCGTCGCCAGGTGGAGCTGGGCGAGCACATCGCCAGCAGCCTGGCCAAGCAGAACACGCTGCTGCTGCGCCTGACCGCGACGTGTCTGTGCAACCTCAAGCGCGCCATGCACGACGCCCAGGGCGCCGGCGTGGAGCGGGTTCTGGAGCAGGTCTACATGCAGGCCATCTCGAGCTTTGGCGAGGTGACTGGCACCGTGCGCGCGTCGATGAAGCAGGTGCGCGACGCGGGCGGTCCGTCCAAGATGGTCGTCAGCGGGTCGACCCTGACCCCGCCGTCGCCCTACGTGCGCCCCCACGCCGCCACCGTCAACGCCACTGTCCGTCCACGTCCCCGCGCCCCGGTCGACCAGCTTGATGGCCCCCGCGCCGCCCACCGCTCCGGCAACCCCGCTGCGGTGTCTGCCGCGGTGGCCGGAACCACCCGCGCCCGCCGCCCTGCGCCCGCCGCCACTAACGGCTTTGCCGGCGCCAACGGTGGCCCCCAGCCCGCCCCGCCAGCGCCGACCCGCCACCCGCGGGCATCGCCGACCAAGCGCGCCCCGGCAGCAGCACCAGCCCGCCCGCTGACCAACGGCGTGCGCACGCGGGCTGCGGCGCGGGCCGCTCCGGCGAGCAACGGCGTCGCCGCGCGCGCTCCGGCACCCGCCGCTCGCCCGGCGCTGCGCAGCATGCGCAGTGTGGCGGACGGCGCCACCAATGGCACGGTAACGGTGTCCAGCCCGGCAGTGCGCAAAGCCACGTCGTTTGTGGTCAGCGATGCCTCGTCCATGTCGATGCCGTCGCCGGCGATGAGCGCCGGATCAGTGTCGCCGGCCTCGTCCGTCGGCTCCTGGGCGAGCGCCGAGACCAGTCCCCACCACGAGCCGCCGCCGCTGGCCGCGCGCCCGCTGAAGGGGATCCTGAAGCAGGCGGCCCAGCCGCGGGTGGCGGGTGCCCCCGATGACGGCGCCCCGGCGCCCGGCCCCGTCCGCCTGGGCAGCGCCCGTCGCAACTCGCGCCAGGCCCGCATCCTCGCCAACCCGACCACCCGCGCCGCCGCCACCCCGCCGCGTCCGCCCACAGCATCGTCGCGCGACCTGTTCAAGTCTGTCGCCGCTGCTGCTGCGGCCCAGACAAAGAAGCCCGCTTGGCGCTAGCCAGCCCCGTCCGCGATCTTTTACTTATCACTCTTATTCCCCTCCCCCTCATTCCTCCGAGTGTGTACAAACACGATGTTCATCATCTCCCGCGCCTAGACAATGTGGTTGTGTGCTGAAAGAGGACAGGACGTGCAAAGGCGCCGGTGCACGACCTTTACACCCCCAGTATGCTGCACAGCATCCTGAGAAACGCTGTCACAACCCAGCAGTATTCTTGATCGCCCGTTTCTCAGGGCTGTCTTGCCACAACATAAATAATGCTACGACAAAAAAGGCATCCTACGTGTCTCGTCATCGTGCAGGCGTGTCCTGGAGTAGCATCAAGCCGGGCGGACTAAAGAGGCAGCCCTTGTTGCCCACTCACTATGCGCTGAGCCACCGTCAGAGCGATAGGTGTTGCAAATCAGATCTGCCCCAGGCTGCCCCTAGACCAGTTGCTGCCCTGTAGTTGCCCTCTCAATCTTTCTCCTTACCGCTCTCGGGCGAACTATTCTTCATCACCTTCATAGGGACAATTCTTTTTTAGGTGCTTTCCACCGCAATGCATACACGCCATTTCAGTTGGGACTTGCTGCCAATCACTTGCTTGAATGAGGTTCAAAAGAGGTGTCGATGTCACAGAGGCGTTGTGCTGGCTGTTGTGCTGAGAGGCGGGTCGATGGTGGCGATGCTTTGTGGTGGTAAAACAAAATGAGCAGGGGCGCGCGAACCGACAGCTTTTTATACCTGCTGTGCGGGACGGACATCCACCAGCGGATATATGCTTTGCCGTGTCCATCTGACGCTCCAAGGCTAGCGCAGCGCCCCTTACACCCGGTGGGCATGCCGTACAAAGCCGAGAGGGCACATGTGCACATCGCGTGCCAAGAGCGCGGCCGCGGGTGTGGATGACCCGAAGACTTCGGCAGAGGCTGGCCCGGAAGCGGCGCCACCCACAGCCGCGCCGAAGCGGCGGCTGTTGAAGAAGCGGGCGGTGGTGGAGATGTTGGAGGCGCCGAACTAGCCAGCTGGCCAACCTGCTTGACTCCAACATCCGCGGGTTCGTTCTGAGCGGGATGCTGGGTGTCCTGTCACTGCCCGCTCTGCGGGCAGCTGGAAACGAGGAATACCGCAAATCTGTCGGGAGCAGAACCACAGACATGCTAAAGGAGGACTCTGGGTCAGCAGGTGTGTGGTGGCGGTCCTGTACGTGCTTGCTCGCCACCTATCCTTGCTGGCTCGGCTCGGCTCATAGTCGCAGCTTTAGTGCTGTCAGCTCCGAGCCGCTGCTGGCAGGAGAGGCCGATGACGTTTGTGACAACTCGGGAATTGGCAAAAGAAGATTGACAGGTGACAAGTGCACTGCCGGGCGTGCGTGCCGGTGTCTGCCTGACTGGGCGGTGACATTAGACATCCCGGTCGTGCGCGCAAGGGCCACATTGTAGGACTGGCTAGTGACACCAGACATCCCAGTCGCGTGTGCTGGTGTCTGTCTGACTGGGTGGTGACACCAGACATCCCGGTCGCGTGTGCAAGGGGCACATTGTAGGACTGGCTGGTGACACCAGACATCCCGGTCGTGCACACAAGGGCACTTTGTAGGACTGGACGGTGACACTGGACGCCCCAGTCGTGCACGCAAGGGGCACTATGTAGGACTGGGCGGTGACACTGGACGCCCCAGTCGTGCACGCAAGGGGCACTATGTAGGACTGGGCGGTGACAAGTACACTGCCGGACGTGCGTGCTGGTGTCCGTCTGACTGGCTGGTGACACCAGACATCCTGGTCGCGTGTGCTGGTGTCTGTCTGACTGGGCGGTGACACTGGACGCCCCAGTCGTGCACGCAAGGGGCACTATGTAGGACTGGCTGGTGACGCTAGACATCCTGGTCGCGTGTGCTGGTGTCTGACTGGGCGGTGACATTAGACATCCCAGTCGTGGATAGGATGGACACTTTGTAGGACTGGGCGGGTTGGGATAGACACATCGCAGGCGTCTATAAAATCCGCTGTCCCGGCGTGGCAATCCTCTGGGTTCTTTAGCCACGCTTGCATCGCACCAACTTTTGCAAAACACGGACATCAGCTGAATCAACCGGTAATGAGCGAAGCAGGCACTAAGTATCACGCAGATAGGGTATTCAAGAATTTGGCCCGTATTGCACGCGCCATTTCGGAGAAGCGTCGTAACTTATCACTCGAAGTTATCGGTGAAAGATTGGAGAAATCGTATCCCGCTGGATATTTTATGGTCGTGGGAGAAAATCCGTGTTATATCTTTAATGTCTACCTTGGTGACGAAGGAAGCGACTTAGAATATAGGAGCCCCTATTATTGGGCCGTAATTCAGAGTGAGATTCGCACTGCCTATGTGGTTGACCACAATAATAACGAACTTGCTGAAGTCCCGTTGAACTAAGACGCTCACCAGGCAGACAAGCAGAAAAGATCAATAGCTTTTTGTTGAACCAATACAAAACAGTGCGCTGCTTGTTGCATTCATGCGTTCATCGTACCATTGGCGGCCGTGTCCGGTGGTCACAGCCCCAGGGCCGAGCCGCTGAGTTGGGCCCTTTGGCAGTTTTCTTGTCGGTTTATAGTTTCCCTTGTGGCCTTCTTGATGGCGCTGCACCAGAGTTCCTCTGCGCCTTCCACAGTACCCCCACGGCTCGCGATGAGAGTAGGGTGTGGTCATATCGGAGGAGCGCCAGGGTGCTCGCGGAGACGGCGCAAGATGGCGCGCTCGCGGGCGGCCATCTTCTCAAAGTCCGAGTCGCGCTCGTGGTCGTAGCCCATGAGGTGGCAGAGGCCATGGGTGAGCAGGACCGGGAGGTGGGCGGCCAGGGTCTCGTTATTGGCACGGCAGTGGTGGGCGACGTAGGGCATGGACAGGAACATGTCGCCAAGGTTGCGGTCGTCGTCGGTCGTGGCAGCGGCCCGGAATGACTCGGGCTCGGCGGTGGCGTGGAACGGGAACGAGAGGATGTCGGTGGGCGCGTCCCGCATCCGGTAGCGGCGATTCAGGTCCTGGATCTCCTGGTTTTCGATAAAGTGCACGCCGACGTCCCAGCCCGCGTAGCCGCTGCAGTCCAGAAGCGCCGCGACCTGCCGCCGGATGCACCGCAGCGGCAGCCACACGGCGCGCTGCCGGTTCACCACCAGGACCATCAGCAGGCGTTCACAAGCAAGGCCAAACAATGAGCAGGTGGTGCAGCAGTAGAGACGACGGGCTCTCATTTGTTGCGCGCGGAGGGTAGCGCGGCCACTTTGCATTCAACAGTATGGTATTACGCGAGGGTAGAAATGTGAGACGCAGCTACGAGGGGCGGGCCTAGTTGCCATCTGGCATCTTGCTCTCGTCCTCGTGGCCGGCGGCAACGGCCCTGCGCGAGAGCGACGGGTTGGGGAGGTTGAGGACGCTGGTTTCGGTGGTGATGAGCTGCGACGCGGCAACGTACCAGGCGAGGAGGGCAGTGAAGAGGCCAAAGTAGCCGCCGGCCTTGGTGACGCTCTGCGTGCCGGTCCAGTCGCCGGCGCAGAGCAGGATAAAGGTGACTTCGAGCAGGGCAAATATCGAGCACAGGCCTAGGCTTGTGCGCATCGAGGCCACGAAGAAGATAAAGGTCATGATGACCCAGCCGAGCAGGAAAATGCCGATGCCGTGGGCCTTGGCGGTGCCGCCGGCCGCCTCGAGGGCGGGCAGGACATTGAAGCCGGGCGTGATGAGCACAGCGTACGACATCCAGAACCCGCCATACGACGAGAACGCGGTTGCGCCCAGCGTGTTGTTGTGGGCAAACTCCCACATGCCGGCCAGCAGCTGGCACAGCCCGCCGTAGAAGAACGCCAGGCCCATCACCGCCACCGGCGGCGTCCCAAACGGCTGCCCGATTGCGCCATTGTGCAGCGACAGCACAAACGTGGTCAGCGCAAACGCCGACAGCCCCAGCGGGCCCGGGTTGGCAAACTTGCGGTGCTGCGTCATGATGTCTCCAGGGGAGGGAAGGTAACAGGCGGGTGAGTGGGTGCGGACAGGCGCCAGCAGCCACCCGCCCTGGCTTTTAAGCATCCCGGCCTTATCGCGCGATGCGGACCCGCCAGGATCCCCAATCGCCAGCCCATCGTGCGCCGCCGGCGCCTACTGCTCCTACCGTCGAAGGGAGGGCCCATTCAGAGCCCGTTGCACGGACAACCAATCGCCAGCCGATCCCTCGCTCCGCCTGCTGCCTGCGCAGGCGAATCCCTTGAGCGACGCCCTCCCCGCGTGACCTCGCATTACCACTTGCGGCAGCGCAGTAAGGAGCGGCGGCTTTCCTTGGTCGCGGGCCCATGCGGCCGTGCAAATCCCGACGCGTGCGCTATCTGGTCGGTGCGCTATCTGCCCGGTGCGGGCTGGCCCGCTCCGCGCTGCGTGGGAGGCGCCGGCACACCTCTTATCGCGCCGAGATAAGGCGCGTGTCGCCAGTAGCCCACGTCACCGGCAGCCCACGTCCAAGGCGGGCCGCTGCACTGCCACATTGCGGGTGCCGCAGCAGGCCTGCTTGGTTACTGCCAGTACACGTGTTGATGATCCGTCAGCGAGCAGCGCTTAGGGAGACTCGACTACAAGACTACGCCTGCACAATGGCAGCAACCGAGGCCCACTTGGCCGTCTGCTCCTTGACCGCGGGGTCGTTCTCGATGGCCACAATGTGCTTGATGATCTCGGGCGTCAGCTTGCCTGCGACGTGCTCGGCAATGCCCGGGCGGTACTTGTCCGTCTCGGCCATCAGGTGCTTGTAGTACCCGTACGAGACGGCGTCGGCGTACGAGAAGCTGTCGCCAAACAGGTAGCCGCTGTTGCCGTTGCTCTTGAGGAGCTCGGTCTGCACCTGGACAAACTTTTCCAGGGTCGCGTCGAACGCCTTCCCCTTCTCCTCCTTGATGCTCTCCGGGGCGAAGGCGTGGTGGTAAAACGCCAGGATCATGTCGCCCATCTGGTCGTGGAACTGCTCCTGGAGCGCGGCCTGCTTCAGGTCGGCCGGCAGGAAGCCGAGCTTGCGCCCGAGGTACCGCTCGATCGTCCCCGACTGGCCGACGACAAAGTCGGGCTCGTCGTCGCTGCCGCTCTTCTCGACGAGGACCGGGAGCTGGCCGAATGGCTGGTCGGCCTTTGCTGCGGGCCAGTCGGGGTTCTCGTCGGCCCAGTCCGCCTTGGCCGCCGTCAGCATCAGCCGCGAAGGCTCGGCGCGGCCAGCAAGGCCAAAGTAGCGAATGACGTAGGAGCAGGCGGGCATGGTGCTGCTGTGCGCGTTTGTGCAGGGGGGGGGGGCAAGTGCGAGTGGAGTTGGCTCGATGCTGCTGCCTCGTCTGGGCCGCTTTTTATACGTTTTGCTGCTGCTACTGCTGCTGCGCACACCTTTCCCCTGACCCTGCGCATGGGCTCTCACGTCCGAAAGCGTTACAAGTGCAGCTGCGCCATGCATGCATCTGCAGGCTTGCCACGACCCGACACAACCCCGACACCACCCCGACGCGGCCCCACCACCAGCTTTCTTTTGGTAGCGCTGACGTGTGCTGGGGTCACAAGGGCCATGCCAGAAAGTGCTAGAAGGCAGAAACCAGTCTCGCAGGGTCGCGGGGTGATGGGATGGGCCTCGCCAGAGTTCCTCGCAGAGCACGACAGCGCCAAGGAGTGCTGCTTTCGTCGGCCCAGCCCCGCTGCTCGTTGCTGACAAATGGCCTCACCTTGATTCCCCGAGCGGCTCTGCATGAAGTGGAGGTTCTGACGGATTTGGATCACCACAAGGTAGAAGATATAGAGCTACTGGGCTGGTCGCGGAGATTGAACTAGCTGATTATGCCTGGACGACGGCTGCGACGGTGGCCGACTTGGCGACGTAGCCGGCGAGTGGCGGGTGGGCCTCGGAGGTGGTGAGGTTCTTGACGATCTCGGGCGTCAGCTTGCTCTTGACGTAGTCGGAGATGTCGGCTTGGAACTTGACGGCGCCAATGAGCAGGATCTTGAAGATGCCGTACGAGACGGCGTCGGCGTACGAAAAGCTGTCGCCAAACAGGTGGCCGTTGTTGCCGTTCTTCTGGAGGGTCTCGGTCTGGTACTTGATGTGGCGGTCGAGGAGGGCCTCAAAGACAGCCTTGCGGTCGGCCTTGACGCTCTCGGGGCAAAACGCCTGGACATAGAACGCCGTGAGCACGTCAGAGAGGTGGTCGTGCAACTGCTCCTGGAGCGCGGCGGCGGCGGGGTCGGCAGGCAGGAGCCCAAACTTGCGCGCCAGGTACCGCTCGATGGCGGCCGAGTCACCAAGGACCAGGTCAGGCTCGCCGTCGCTGCGCTTCTCCACCAGGACTGGGAGGGTCCCGAACGGCTGCTCGTCCTTCGCGGCCGGCCAGTCGGGGTGCTCGTCAGTCCACTCAATGTTTGCTGCCGCCAGCAGGACCTTTGCCGGCTCGCCCCTGCCGATCTCGTCAAAGTAGCGGACGGTGTACGAGCTGGTTGCGGCCGACATGGCGTGGGGAACTGCTGCTGTTGTTGGTGTTGGTGTTGCTGCTGCTGCTGCTGTGGTTGCAGCATCCGACAATGGACACCCGCCTGCGCTGCTCTTTTTATATGGCAGCGAGGCCTGCTACACCTGCTGCTGTCGCCCAGCCCCAAGCACCGGGTAGACTGGTGATGCTGACAAATACTCAAGCTCCCTTCACATGCAGGATGCGTTGACGTTGGAACGCGACGATCCTCGCGCCCTGTTCGCTACCCGCTTTCTCGCAGCCATTGCTGCGGCCAGGCGAGTTGCTTCGAGCGTGGCGAGCGGGTGGACATTTCCGCCGCAGCAATGCCATCCCTGACTGACCGCCAGGGACGGCCTGGGGGGGGCGGGCATTGGCGGAGGGGCCGACTGGCCGGCCCCACCCTCATCGATCGCCACCCTTTTTCTGCTCCCAGGTGGCCTATCCGGCTCGGTTGACGTACCGACGCGGTACTTGGCGGCCCAGAGGAGTAAACCCCTTTCTTGTGATTCTGGGCAGACAATGGATAATGTGACATGGTCAGACGGCTGCCAGCCCCTCGGCCAACGCCCCCAGACCGTCCCTAGCGGTCGGTCAGGGATGGCAATCCTACGCATGGGCTCTCACGTCCAACAATGTTACTAATGCAGCTGCACCACGCATGCATCTGGGGATTTGCCGTGACCCGACGCTGCTCCGACACCACCCCGGCGCCGCCCCACCACCAGCTTTCTTTTGGTAGTACTGACGTGTGCTGGGGTCACAGGGGCCATGCCAGAAAGTGCTAGAAGGCAGAAACCAGTCTCGCAGTGTCGCGGGGCGATGGGATGGGCCTCGTCGGGGCTCAACGCAGGGCAAGAGAACGCCAAGGAGTGCTGCTTTCGTCGGCCCAGCCCCGCTGTTCGTTGCTGACAAATGGCCTCACCTTGATTCCCCGAGCGGCTCTGCATGAAGTGGGGGTTCTGACGGATTTGGATCACCACAAGGTATAATAAATAGAGCTACGGGGCTGGTCGCGGAGATTGAACTAGCTGATTATGCCTGGACGACGGCTGCGACGGTGGCCGACTTGGCGACGTAGCCGGCGAGTGGCGGGTGGGCCTCGGAGGTGGTGAGGTTCTTGACGATCTCTGGCGTCAGCTTGCTCTTGACGTAGTCGGAGATGTCGGCTTGGAACTTGACGGCGCCAATGAGCAGGATCTTGAAGATGCCGTACGAGACGGCGTCGGCGTACGAGAAGCTGTCGCCAAACAGGTGGCCGTTGTTGCCGTTCTTCTGGAGAAGCTCGGTCTGGTACTTGATGTGGCGGTCGAGAAGGGCCTCAAAGACAGCCTTGCGGTCGGCCTTGACGCTCTCGGGGCAGAACGCCTGGACGAAGAACGCCGCGAGCACGTCCCAGAAGTGGTCGCGCAGCTGCTCCTGCACCGCGGCGGCGGCGGGGTCGGCGGGCAGGAGCCCAGACTTGCGCGCCAGGTACCGCTCGATGGTGGCGGACTCGCCGAGGACCAGGTCGGGCTCGCCGTCGCTGCGCTTCTCCACCAGGACTGGGAGGGTCCCGAACGGCTGCTCGTCCTTCGCGGCCGGCCAGTCGGGGTGCTCGTCGGTCCACTCGATGTTGGCTGCCGCCAGCAGGACCTTTGTCGGCTCGCCCCTGCCGATCAGGTCAAAGTAGCGGAGTGTGTACGAGGTGGTTGCGGACGACATGGTGAGGAGGACTGGTGCTGTTGCTGCTGCTGTTGTGGTGGACTGCTGTGCCCGACAGTGGATGGCCGCCGGCGCGGCCCTTTTTATATGGCAGGGGGGGGGCCTGGTACACGTGGTGCTTGGGGACAGGCCACAGCAGCAGGATGCACAAAGGTGCTGACAAATGCACAGGCTGCAGAAAGCGTCGACGCTGGAACGCGGCAGTCCCCCAGTCCTGCCCGCGACCCGCATGGCAGCAGTAAAACAAGTTGCTTTGAGGGCGGGGAGCGGTAAACATCCCCGCCGTCACATCAAGGCGAGACGCATGTAGTGCTTACAAATCAGGCCCCGCCTGGCGGGTTTGTGGCATGGGGAGCTACTGCGGGGGTTGAGGCAAACTGGTCCTCTTGCATATTCCACATGTCGCGGTAGACGCCTCCGATGCGGAGCAGCTCGGAGTGGGAGCCCTGCTCGACGACATGGCCGTCCTTGAGGACAAAGATGACATCGACATCCATGATGGTGCGCAGGCGGTGGGCGATGAACACGGCGGTGCAGTTTTCGCTGCGCAGCACGCGGCGGATGTTGCCGAGGATGGCGTGCTCGGTGGCGACGTCGAGGGCCGAGGTGCCCTCGTCAAAGAACATGATGGGCGGGCGCTTGAGCAGGGCGCGCGCCAGCGAGATGCGCTGCTTCTCGCCGCCCGAGATCATCAGGCCGCGCTCGCCGACCTGCGTGTCGTAGCCGCGCGGCCACCGCTCGATGGTGCGGTGGATGTCGGCCTCGCGCGCCGCCGCGTGCACCTCGTCGGGCGATGCGTCGGTGCGGCCGTAGCGGATGTTGTCAGAGATGCTCGCGTTGAATAGCGGCATGTCCTGCGGCACCACGCCAATGGCGCGCCGCAGCGACTGGAGCTGCACGTGG
>JANBUN010000033.1:0-14957 GCA_027579315.1 Coemansia helicoidea | reverse complement strand
CCGCCGCCTCACCGGCAAGGACGTCGTGTTTGAGTTCCCGGCCGAGCACACCTTCTAGGGGCCCCCACCCACGCACCTCCCCCACCACCCTTGTTTCGCCAAATTCCAGCACCTGAGAGAGGCTCTGCACAGGCCCCCAGCCGGCGCGCCAATCGCGGCCGATCACGACGGCTGGATCAGCGCAGCACCGCGCGTTTGCTGAGCGGGGCGAGGAAAGCGGCTGCGAGCAGGCTGTCGCCACCGCGTCGCCATCGTTTCTCCGCTCTTGCACACTTTGGGTTTAGGAATAGGGAGCGGAAGTCGGGCCACGGGGGGCATTTGAATGGTGCCATGGGCGGAGGATGGCAGCGCGAGTGCCGAGCGGGTGGTCGGCAGCGTGTGGCGAGGCGACGGCGGGCTGGCCGGTGCGCAGGGCCGGCTCCAGCAGCGGGCGTATCGGCGGGCGCTGCAGGCGCTTGGGTGGCGCGAGCTCGGGGTGGTGCTTGCGCGGCTCTCGCGGGCGCTCGCGGGCAGCGTGCCCGAGGACGGCGGCAGGCGCGCGGCCTGGGTGCGCACGGCGTGCGCGCTGGCGGGCGCCGTCACGCACATGCAGGCCGAGGGCGGCGACGCGCCGGTCAACGCGGCGTTTGTCACCGACATGGTGCGCACGATGGTGCGCGCGGCGGCAGCGTCTGGCAGTGTGGCGCAGGCCGTGCTGCACGCGGTCGCAGGCGCGCTGTCTGCGCCCAGCCGCAGCGACGGCCGGCCGCCGCCGTTTGCAGGCGCGGCGGTGCTCGACGGGCTGCTTGCGGGTGGCGGCGGCGGCGGGCAGCGGGATCCGGAGCCGACGGCCAAGCGGCGACGTGCAGCAGCGACTGAGGGCGGCCAGCGGGATCCGCCGGACGATGCGGCGCTTCTGCGGCTGCTGGCGGACACGCTGGGCGATGCTGCGCTCAGTGACGCGCACAGACACGGCGTCCGCATCCTTCGCGCGCAGGACGGCGCGCTGGTCGCCCGGGCGGCGGCCCATGGCGGCGCAGACGTCGCTGCGGAGCTCGCGCGCGTGGCGCAGGCGCTGATGGACCGCGGATGCGCGATGCTGGGCCCAGACAGCGACGACAGCGAGGCGTTTGCCGGCGACCTGTTTGCGTGCATCCGCGACACGGCTCCGTTTGCAGCGGCGGCGGCGGCGGGCGGATCGGCGGCGCGGCTGGCGCGCGCGCTGGTGGCACAGTTCCAGGCCCCGATTGCCGCGCCAGATCCGGGCGCACTGTACGGGTTCTGCGCCGAGCAGCGGCGCCGGTGCTACCAGTGGGCGGCGCTGTGCCGTGTTGGTACGTGGCTTGCGGGCCAGGGCGAGCGAGGGGCGGCAGACGCGGTGGAGCCGGCGGCAGAGTGCGGGCGGCTGTGCTGGCTCCAGATCCTCGCCACTGCGCCCGGGGACTGCAGCACTGCGGCGCACAACGTGTGGTGCCTGCTGCTGCGCGAGTCGCTGGGCCACATCGCCCCGCCAGAGCCGGCGCGCCCGCTGTGTGCCGGCTCGAGCGACGCGCAGGCGCAGGTGTTTCAGGCCGTCCCGCGGCTCGTGGCCCGCATCATCCGCGGTCTGGCGGGCCCGCCCGAGCAGCAGCGCGGCGTGGGCCTGCCGCTGCTCCAGCAGTCGCTGCACGTGTGCCGGAGGCTCCTGCGGACCGTCGCACCCCACGCAGCAACGATGGAGCCGTGCAGCGCGCCACCGCCCGGCGGGGACTCGTTCGGCCAGCGAGGCGGCGCTCCCGCGGACTATATTTTTCGGCCCCGCGTGGTGGTTGCGGCGGGGCCTGCTGGCGACGAGGCGCCCGACCTCGACACCGAAGAGGCGCGCAGCGATGCCGACGAGGCTGCGCGCGAGACGCAGCTGGGGGCCGTGGTCACAGCGTTCGCGGACGTGGCTGCCGTCATCGCCGACGACAGCAGCGCGCCAGAGGAGGCGCGGGCGGTGGCGGCGCAGGCGTTCCGCGTCGCGCTGCAGTGGATCGAGGCGTTTGCCACCGCCGCGCGCGACACGGCCGGGGAGCAGGCGCGGCGGTTCGAGGCCCGCCAGCGCGTCAACATCGGGCTGGTCGACGACCGGGCGCGGCTGGTCGGCCTGGCGACGGACTGGACGCGTCTGCAGCGCATCCCGCTCGTGCGCGCACCCGGCGTCGCCCCAGCCGACGATGACCCGCACGCAACGTTCAAGCCGGCCGCCGTGCGCGCGCTGCTGGTGCTGGCGGCGCTGCCCGTGAGTGTGCTGCTCGGCGACGAGGCCCAGCCGGCGCTGGCGCGGTGTCTGGCGCGTGATGCCGGGCCCGGCGCCGCGGAGCTGGCCCTGCGGCTCAGCCGCCGTGTGGAGACGCTGCTTCCGGGGCGCGGCCACCAGCAGGCGGCATTCGCGGCGCTTCGGGTGCTGGCCAGCATTCTCGGCGTGCCGTCGTACGTGGCGGCCACGAGCATCGACCGCCTGCGGCTGCCGAGCGTCCAGCCGCGCAGCCGCAACCCGGCGTCGACCGAGGCCCTGATGCAGCTGGCCATGCAGCTCGGCCTGTGCCGCCTGCTGCTGGACCCGGCGCTGCTGGCCGCGCTGGTGGGCCGCGTGCGCGACGGCCGCGTGCTGCGGAGCCCGCTGGCGCTGTGCGCGGAGCAGCTGTGGCTCGACATGATCGGCGCCACGCTGCGCCACAGCCTGTTCCGCACTTACACTGGCGCGGGCGCGGGACCCACGGATGGCCAGCGGATGCCCTTCACGACGTGGTGGGCGCTGGCGCTGGCGCTGGGCACCCGCTGCCTGACGGGCGTGCTGGCTGACAGCAGCGCCGGCCTAGCGCAGGTGCGAGCAGCGTGCATACTGCCGGCGCACCTGCTCTCGTGGCATCCATACCTGCCGATCTCCGAAGGCTCCGCGCGCGCGTTTGCCACGACGGCGTACAGCACCCACGCCGGCGTGGATCTGGCCGAGTTCCGATCCGTCGTCGCCGTGCTCTACTTCCTGGCCACCCGCCTGTGGACCGCCGTGCCCGCACTGAGCTGCTGCTGCAGCGCTGCCGACGCGGCCGCCATGCGCCTGTGCCGCGACGTGTGGGGCATTGCCTCCGACGCCCTCAGCCTGCTGCGGCGCCTGGCGCAGTACCCGCCGGCGCGCGCCCTGCTCGCCGCTCCGGGCCACATCGCCGGCCTCGGCGGGCTCCTGCCGGGCATCCTCGACCGCAGCGGCGTGCCGCAGCTGGTGCGGGACCTCACGCACGCCTGCGCTGCGCCCGCCGTCGCCGACTACGCCTTTGACGTGGAGGACCGCCCCGATCTGCTCCCCTTCCCCGTGGTCGGGATCGACGACCCGGGCGGGCCGCCCAGCGAAAAGAGCAGCCAGGAGACCGACATCGCTGCCGCCGCTGACGACGCTGCCAGCAGCGATGGCGATGTCGTCGACAAGCTGCTGCACGAGTCTGCCCGGCTGCGGTCCATCGGCCAGCGGCCGCGCATGCTGGACGAGTACTTTAGCGCGCGCATGCTCGGTCCGCTGTGGGCTGCGCACATTGACGAGCTGCTGCGGTTGCCATCACACGTGGCCTTCGGGCCGCCCGGCGGCTGCGAGCCCAACCTGGCACGCACGACAGAGCGGCTGACCGACCACGCCGACATGCTGTACAGCATGCTTACGCCGCTGCTTGCTGTGCGGGCGAGCCTGGCCGCGCCTGCTGCGCTGTGGGCTGCGCTGGCCGCTGCCGTCCCGCCATGCAGCATACGGGACGCGTTGGAGGAGACGCACTTGCTCGATGCGCGCGCCCGCATGTGCGTGCCCGCCGCCCTGGTCCTGCCAGAGCTGGCCACCGCCGAGCCGCAGGGCGCGGCGTCTATTGCGGCTAACAGTGTTGTCAGGTGCCTCGTGCTGGGCGCCGTGGACGATGACGACGGCGACCTTCGCGCCAGGTGCACAGCGGCGCTGCTGTTCTTTACGTGGCGCCAGCGCCGCCAGCTCGCCCACCACGTCGCCGCGGCTGCCAAGTGCCTGCAGGTGGCCGCTGACGAGATGCTTGGCGAGCTCGCACGCAACCGGACGCTGCTGACTGCGCGCGGACTGGCCGGCGACCGCCAGGGGCTGCCGGCGGACGCTCACAGCGATCTGGTCGCGCTGGCCGGGCGGCCGGGCGGCCCGTCAGCCGTCACCTCCATGCAGTTTCTGGCGCGCTACTCGCCCGTGTTCCGGGCCATGTTCACGGGCGCGTTCGCCGAGGCCCGTGCGGCGCAGCAGGGCGCGCGCCGCTTTGACCTGCAGTGCGGCGACGCAGCGCTGGCCGCGCTGGTGGCCATTCTCCACCGCTGCGTCTTTGCCGCCCACCCGTCGCAGGTCGTTGACGGCGCCCTGACAATCGACGAGGCGGTGAGCATTCTCGAGCTCGCTCTCTACTACGACCTGCAGCCCGCCATCATTGCCCTGCTTGCCCACGTCTGCGCCGCGCTGGCTGCCGCGCTGGCCGCCGACAGCCCGCCTGCCCTCGAGCCCGCCACTCTGGACCGTCTGGCCCTGATGCATGCCGAGCGCTGGGACCACCACCTGCCCGCCACGGATCCCACCGACAGCGCTGCCGCCTGCAGTGCCGCCGCCCGCCTGCTTGCCGCCGTCACCCTGCTCCACCTCGACGCCGTCGACGTGCCCGCCGCGATCGGGCCCGACCCAGAGCCGTTCGCCCTTGCCGCCGTGCGCCTCTTCGAGGAGCCCAGCGACCTGCGCATCCTCGCAGAGCCGGCGTGGCGAAAACAACCAAGGGAGCAGTTCCCAGCCTGATTTGGGGATCCACACCAAGCGTACAACCCAGGGCCGCGGTGGGTCTTTCTCTTCTTGTTCTTGAAGCAGCGCACCAAACAGGGAAAGAGGCGCAGTGCATGACGTCTATAGCGGTCGCTGAACCCGCATTTCCTCCCTTATTCGCTCCCGAGCCGGCCACAATTTCTTTCTTGAGACCAAAAGAAAACGACAGCATGACCAACAATCGGGCAGGAGACGCACATCCATTGTTTGAGGATGGGGAGGCAGCCTGCGTGAATCGCGGCATCAGTGTGCGAACACATAGGGGGGACCACCGCGCTTGTTGTGTGGGCTGCGGCTTGGGAATAAGAGAAGTTACTTTCTCTGCCTAGACTTTCGCAAACGGCCGCCCCGCGTCAATGGAACGGGGCGAGAATAGATCCGTGTGTAGCGGATTCTCTGGGAATAAGGGCTGCAACGGAGCCTCAAGCTGCATCAACCACCCCCCCCCCCATTGCGCTGTGGCGTGGCACGGCCATCGTGGCCACAGTCTGGTGGGAGGGAGGGAGTGCCCGGCGAGCGGTGGCTGCGGATGTGGCCGTCGTGTGGCGGGCAACCCGATACGGGCCGTCCCCCTGTCTTCTGGAAGCAACATCCACCTCCTGCGGCGAGGCTTGGCTGCGGGATGTATATAAGCATCGGGATGCTGCCCGGGTCTGAGGGTGCCAGCAGTACCAAGGTCCACTCGAGGTCTCGTTCTTCGCACCTGCCGATCCGCCCCCTGCCCTATACACCCCTGCCCCGGTCTCAACCGCCCAGCCCCTCTCCCCCAGTCACCAGCTTCCAACGTAACTTTATCCGCCGGAACGATGCAGCTCTTCGCCACCCTCCTTGTCGCCGCGTCCGCCGTGATGGCGCAGCAGATCGGCAGCGACCAGGGCACCACGGTCTCGAGCGGGCCCTCGGCCATCAGCAACCCGAACGTCAACAACGGGCAGCAGTTCCAGAACTCGCTTGTGAGCGCGGGCAGCAAGGGCGGCAACGTGTTCGAGGGCCTGACGGGCAACACCTTTGTGGACTCGGCGTCAAACATGGGCATGAGCGACAACAACATGATCAACCCGGCCCACACCAGCGTCCAGGGCAACAGCGGCGCCACCGCCAACGGCGAGGGCAACTTTATCGGCGACATGTTCCAGGGTGGCTTCATGAGGCGCGACGCCGTTTTCAACAACTTTGGCGCCGCCGGCTACCCCCACGGCTTTGTCCACAGCGGCTTCCCCGTTGTTGGCGCCGGCTATGCCCACCCCGGCTTTGTCCACGCCGGCTACCCGATGGCTGTGGCCCAGCCCATGTATGCCCGTCCCTACCCGGTTGCCGCGCCCGTTGCGTACCCGGTTGCCGCGCCCGTCGCCCACGCTGCCTACCCGGTTGCCGCCCCTGTGGCGCACGCTGCCTACCCGGTCGCCGGCCATGTCAACCACAACGTGCAGTCGGCGAGCATCGTCCAGAACCAGGCCTAATCCTCCCTTAGATAGTCGATAGATGACCGCTCCTTGCGCGCCGTGTTCTAGCCTTTGCCCTTCATGTCTTGTTGACCAGCCGGACAATCGAGCATACACTCGCATCCTTGGCGCCCACACCCAAACCCGTCTATCATATTTGATGATGCCACTATACCAGGAGTTTCCGGTGCTGTGCTCATACTGCTCCCGTCTGCACGCTGGCAATCGCTGTGCAGAGAACAAGGGCGACGTGGTGTTGACAAAAAGCGCGGTTGTTCAGCATCCACAGCCGCACCACCCGCCTCCCGATTTGCCCCCTACCCGCACAGCGGCGCAAGGCCTTCGGATGCAGGCGAGGTCAGCATGTGGCGTGGTTCCGGATGGACTCCAAGGGAGAGAATAGTGGACCATTCTAGAATAACAGAGGTGCTGCAATCCTCGCACTCCGCGCACAATATCGCGGTCCGCAGGTAGAGGCACGTCGCACACAATCCATCCATGACGCAGGCAGCCCGCCGCCAAGGGGAAGGTCCACCCATTCAGAAGGTCAAAAAATAGAGGCTGGCGAGCCTCAGTGGCGACCTCCTTGTAGAGGTCATCCAGGTGTGGCAGTTTGACAATACAGGTGCCGCGGCCTGGTTTGCCCACAGATGGGCTTGTCAACCAAAGACAAAAGAGCACTGGCCAGCTTTGGGCGGGCATAATCCCTCTAGGGAAGGCGAGCCGCCTCCCTAACGCGGCTGCGGAGCATTTTCTTGCTCTTCCGAAACAACGGCAACGTGTACGCAAAAAGAGTGCGAGAAACGGCCTCATAAAGCACCCTCGCCCCGATTGTCGCCTTCCAAGCGCCAGAGGAGGGAGCATGGCCCTCAATCCCCCGTTGACTTCAATGAGTGGCAGCAGCTGAATGGTAGTGCCCGCGTCCCTAAACACGCGCAGCAGGTCGAACTGCCCTCTGTGCCGGATCGCCACGCGCAAGGTGCAAGGTGCAAGGGTACACCGGTGGTTGTGGCCAGTATAAAGCAGCGTGACCCGGCGGCTTCCATCCCGGCCACGGGCTCCTCAAGCACACGCTCGACGCCAAGCTCTTCACTGCTCTTATAGCCAACTCCCCACCGCTAACTCCTCCCACCTATAGCCATGCAGGTCTTTGCCATCCTCGCCGCCGCCGCCGCCGTCACCGTTGCGCAGCAGATCAGCAGTGACGGCGGGTTCACCGGGTCCCAGGGCTCGGCAGCCATCAGCAACCCCAACATCAACAACGGCCAGCAGTTCCAGAACTCGCTGGTGGACACCAGCGACAAGGGCGGCAACTTCTTCCACGACCTGGCCGGCAACACCTTCACCTCGTCGCTGTCCAACATGGGCCTCATGGACAACAACATGATCAACCCATCGAGGACGGGCGTGATGGGCAACACTGGTGCGACTGCCAATGGCGCCGACAACCACATTGGCGACGTCGTTGGTGCTGGCTTCTGGAGGCGCGACGCCGTCTTCAACAACTTTGGCGCCTACCCCGGCTGGGGCCACCACTCGGTCGGCGCTGTCGCCTGGAACTACCCCGCGGTGCCCGTCATGGCCGCTCCCGTCTACGGCTATCCCGTTGCCCAGCCAGTCCGCGTGGCCGCCCCCGTCGCCCACGCCGCCTTCCCCGTTGCTGGCCACGTCAACCACAATGTCCAGGACGCCTCCATCATCCAGAACCAGGCCTAGTGCCCTGGCTCTGTTTCTCTCTCTCTCTGCTTCCCGCAGGATAGCCGCAGAACGCTCTCGACAGCGTTTCGCGCCGAGATGCGAATAGATAAAGCAGATGGTAAATTGACGGTAGCCGAAGGCTGCCGAGCTCGCGGATCAGGTCCCTTTTGGAGCCCCAGATCCGGCTTTATTCACTCGAAAACCATCCCGCGCACCACCCCTGGCTTGGCTCCGTGCTCTCGGAGCGCCTTTGGCCTGCCGCATGCGCAGACCATGAGTGGGAGACGTGACGAAACAGATAATCACCGGCTGCCGCTGTCGAGTGGCGCGCTGTTAACCACTGGCCTGGAGCACAGCGGAGACACCCCGCAAAGGGGCAATACTGAGGCACCTCCAGCACAGCATTCCAGGTACGCGGCAAGGCGTCTCCGCGCGATATCTGGTCTTTCGCTGGCGCTTGGGATGCCAGCCCCCTCGAAGCCACCTTGGCCGGCGGCGGGAGGGCCCCAGTCCACTAGCCAGTGCACATGTTTTGAAGTGGCCCCCTTTCCGGTGCCGCTGTTGTGCACGCCACAAAGCACGCCGAATTGGGAGGGCGCAGACGGTGACGACATTCCCGATGAACATGCCACATTCTGTGTCTCGAATGCAGGCGTCCGCCCGACTTTCGGCGTGGAAAATGGGCGGCATTAAAGAATGTTTGTTTTTCCATGGCCCGCAGATGGGAGGGGGCGTTTGCGACATTGTGTGATGCGCAGCTACGGGTGGCGAAGTGATGGGATGTGGCTTTGTGGTTGCGGGGCCTTCACTGCTGGCGAGGGGCTGTCTCGGCGAGCCGCCGCCCCAGCACGTTTTGGTATCGAGCAGCATATAAGGCGCTCCTTCCCCGGCGCTCCCCAGCTCGCAGCATCCCCCTGCTCTCCCAGTCGCAACTCCCTCCCGCCGGCCATTCTATTTGCTTCGCCCCTCCCCCAGCCGCCCGGTCCCCCAAGCTCATCCGACGCTACTAGCTCCACGAGAATGAAGGTCGTTGCGTTCATTATTGCCGCCGCTGCCGCTGTCGCAGCGCAAGACATCGCCGCGGACGGCGGCAACACGGTGTCGACCGGTGCTTCGGCGATCAACCACAAGAACGAGAACAGCGGCACGCAGGTGAGCAACTCGCTGCTCGACTCGGGCAACAAGGGCGGCAACTCGATGAACAACCTCAACGGCAACTCGTTCGTCGACTCGACGTCCAACGTCGGCCTCAGCGACAACAACATCGTCAACCCGTCCCAGACCACCGTCTCGGGCAACACTGGCAGCACCGCCAACGGCCACGGCAACCACATTGCTGGCGAGGACAGGCGCCGCATGCGCAGGCGCGATATTGAGCTCCGCATCCGCCGCGGCCAGTATTTCTAGACTAGCCCACTTTGTTGTTTCCATTGCACACGACTTTGGACGTAAAATAGAGGTTGCCGTTTGGTCCCCCCTTTGACTCTTGCGCACAGCGCAGCCAGGCACGCGCAGCACCAGCCGTTCCATGCCCGAGATGCGCGCAGACCCTGGAGGCCCGGCCCAGCGCAGAGCCGATGGTACCGGTGACGCCCGCGGGGTGGCTTCGGCATAACCCGAAAGCAGGCCGCGGGGCGGCGCCACACAATGCCGACCCCCACCCGCGTGCCATGGCCCCTGGCGCTCCACAAACTTGCTGCTCCGCGTATGTGTTTGTGGCTGGGAATGCACAACCGAAGCCGCAAAGCAGCGTGAATGCACGGAGCTGCACGCGGTCGCGGAACGTGCCATATGGTGGCGGCGTGCGAGCCCATTCCAGGAAGACCGCTCCCCACGCCACCGCCCGGCCCTTTGTGCAAGGCCCGGTGTTTATGACAAAAGCCCGAATGGATGGCATTGTGATCCGCTGACGGGTCCAAAACGGGCTTGGAATGCAGCAGGTTCTCTTGGGCCTACAGACCGCTCGTGTAGACCACGGCCGGCTGGCAAAGGAAAGTCCCGATTGTCCACGGCTGGCAGGTGCGTTTCGTGGGAGCGGATTCTTTGACGCGTTGAGGCGCAACCTACCGTTCTGCCAGAAGGGGCGCAGCCACCCAGAGCGCCATCGAGGCTGCGCATAAGCTTGGGGCCATGGGTCCGCCTCCACACGGTATATAAAGGCGCCGATCCGGGCGCCCCAGACCTGCAGATGTCAGCACGAACCCAGCAGCCGCCGCCGCCTCAACACCTCCGACAACCCCCAGCGCAGGTCCCTAGCACCACCGCCACCACCACCACCAAAAACACTCGCCATGAAGGTCGTTGCCGCCATCCTCGCCGTTGCCGCCGCCGTCGCTGCGCAGAAGATCAGCACTGATGCAGGGAGCACCTCCTCGAGCGGGTCGACCTCGATGAACCACCAGAACGAGAACACTGGCAAGCAGACCACCAACTCGCTTGTTAACAAGGGCGACTCGGGCGGAAACGAGTTCAACAACCTCTCGAACAACAGGTTCTCGAACTCGGCGTCCAACTCGGGCACCAGCGACACCAGCAGCATCAACGCGTCCAAGACCAGCACCTCGGGCAACGACGGCGACACTGCCAACGGCGACAGCAACAAGCTTGGTGGCGAGGAGCGCAAGCGCGACGTCACCTTCCGTATCCGCGGCGGCTCCTACTTCTAATTCGTCGCCCCTCTCTCGGGATAGTCATCTAGCTAGTGATATTGGGCATTGGGAGTGCTTCTCTAATGTTGCTAATCGACCACATTATCGCTCCTTTACGTACGCACATCCAGACCACAATTGGGTGGTCGCTTGTCTTGGCTTGATTCTGCCTATTTTGCCGACGGAAATGTGGATGGATGGATGCGCGTCGACGGCGTCGCGTTCAGACTCCAGCGGGTCTGTCGCAGCAGATGATGTCTTTGGCGTGGCCGCCATCTCCCCACCGCTGCAGGTCGGGTGGAGTGCAGAGGGCGCAGCCACAGACCTAGCAATGGCGCAAGGGCCATGGCCACCTCCCGCCACAGCCTGCGTCCCGGCTCTGCCTCTGCATAGCCGCAGACGAGGCGCACGCAGCTCTTGCAAAGTGCATGGCTGCCATGCAGCGCGGCAGAAAGGGGAAGCCCGGCGCCGCTTTCGCATCCAAATTGGCGGGGAGAAGGGGGTCTGGCGGCTGTATACGTCATTCACACAATAGCGCTGTTGTGCACGGCAAAGCCCTTGTGGCGCTGTGCGACGCGACCTGCCTGCCCCTGCCGCCCGGCCCGGCGAGATTGCGCATCGGCAGGCGGGCGATACACGGCTGGACGGCCGCCGTGGAGCACAAGGGGCCCATTGTGCCATGGAGCCGGTGGCGTACGCGGCAAAAGATGGGTGACGGAGCGGCTGTTGTGCGGCATCTCTTGTGAATGGGCGCTCCCCGAGGGTCCTGGAAGGCGTGGGCAGCTCCTCCTCGCAGGTTACTTTTCGGCAAACATCGGCGGGCGCTATCGTGGCGTTTGCTTTGGCTAACGAAGAATGCTATAACGGCGTGCTCGGGCTGCCTGTATTGTCCCGATATGGCAAGAGACTGGAGCCCGGCCTGCCGGTGGCGCTTTCCCATCGTTCGTTGAATCCTCGCACGTAGCGGTACGCACGAGATGCAAACATGCCACATTGTGCGTGTGTGGGAGTGCCATGCGCAGCGCGGTGAATATGGCTGGAGGATACACGTCCCAGCCGCCAAGCCGCCGAAGCAGCCCGCTTACGGGAACTGGGTCTCGAGCAGGGCGCCAGAGACAGTGGCGAGGCTAGAGACGGGATATAAAAGATGCTCCGCTGGTGGGCGGTTCCATGTTCTGGTCTTCACCAAGCAGCGCACCGCACACCACCGAGCCTAGCCTCCTAGTAATCGCACACCAACCCCGACAACCCAACCAACACTTCGCCATGCAGGTCTTCGCCGCTGTCCTTGCCATTGCCGCCGTTGCCGCCGCGCAGACGATCGGGTCCGACGGTGGGTCGGTCGAGTCGAGCGGCAACACCAGCCTCAACCACTCGAACAAGAACACCGGCGAGCAGACCACTAACTCGCTCGAGAAGAGCGGCAACTCGGGCAACAACAAGTTCAACAACCTCAGCGGCAACACCTTCTCGACGTCGGCCAAGAACTCGGGCACCAGCGACAGCTCGTTCACCAACCCGTCCGACACCACCACCAAGGGCAACACCGGCAAGACCGCCAACGGCGACGACAACACCCTCAAGCGCCGCATTGTCCCGGGCGTCTCTGCCTTCCGCGTCCGCGCCCCGCTTCTCTGAGCCGCTAGCATCCCCGATCGCCATTGCCGCCGTTCAAGACGCTTTCCGTCTCACTACTAGTTTAAGGCTGGGTGCATCGTCAGCGTCAGCTTACGGCACAATTGATATTCTCCTGCTACCTTGGCATTCGGGCCCGTCCCACGCAACAGCCACCTGGCAGCCGTCGGCGCCAGTTGCCTACTTTCTTGGATTGGATGCTGCCCGCAGCTGGCGCGCGGCGGGCACACCTGGGTTGTTTCGCAAAGGATGTGGTGGCGCATTTCCTGCCGCGCTTTCCCCGAGGCTGCATCAGGCGGCGCATAGTCTTGCGACCATGGACCAAGAAGGCGACCACAACAGTTCCGAAAAGACCACGTGGACAGTGGGCCTGCAAGCGAGAAGCGGTCACGAACGAGGCTTAGCTGCAAGCGACCCGCGCGGTTGTGCGTTGGGCAGCCAAGTGGCGGCGTAATCGGTGTCCCCGCAGCGTGTAGCGCTCCGTTTTGGCTGGTCCGTCGCTCGCCGCCCTGTTGACACAATAGCAGATTCTGCGCAGCCTGGGTGGGAACACGCTTCCCACGTTTCTATACGCGGAGATTCCTGCTTGTTGGTGCTGGGCGGTGACGAATACCTGCTGGAAAAAAAAGCCACCACGTTGCTACGCCTCGTATCAGAATTGTAGTCAGCTTGCAGCCGTGTAGCCCGCTTGTGGCTGTGTTGCCCGTCTAGGCAGCCACCAATGCACGACTGGGGAAGGGACAGGGGACAATGCGGGGCGGCTTGCGGCTGTGCGCGCAGACACTTGTGGCAGCACGAACCATGGCCCTGCCGAACCGCCAACCGCCAGCCACTGCGAGAGGCCGGGGCCGCCTCTGGCAAATGCCGAGGCGGACCAGGCGCTCCCAAACACGGGCTATAAAACGGCCACTGCAAGAGCTAGCCTCCATCTTCTCGCCTTCTCCCCGCCGCCCTCTACACACGTACACCCGCACATCGCCGGCATTTCCCCCCGCCCCATCGGATCATAACCCCACAGCAGCCATGAAGATCTCCGCCGCGCTCCTCCTCCTCGCCTCTGTGGTCGCTGCCCAGTCCATCGAAGCAGAGGGCGGAAAGACCGTCTCCAGTGGGCCGGCTGCGGTCAACCACCAGGACGCCAACAAGGGCACCGAGATATCCAACTCGCTGAGCGACTCGTCCAACAAGGGCGGCAACACGATGTCGGGCCTCACCAACAACAAGTTCACGGACATGGTGTCCAACCTCGGCTCCAGCGACAACAACGTTATCAACGGAGGGTCGACGACTATCTCGGGCAACTCTGGCACCACGGCGAACGGCCAGCACAACAGCATGGGCGACAAGAAGGGTAGGCGCGATATCAACAACGGCGGGAACGATGTCCACAGCAACAACGGCTACCCACACAACGACGCACCCGCGCACCACGACGAGCCTGCCCACCACGACGAGCCTGCCCACCACGATGAGCCTGCCCACCACGACGAGCCTGCCCACCACGACGCACCGGCTCACCACGACGGGCCTGCGCACCACGACGGGCCTGCGCACCACGACGGGCCTGCGCATCACGACGGGCCTGCTCACCACGACGAGCCTGTCATTGACCAGCGCATTCCCGGGATGCACCAGGTGGTCCACGGCAACACCATCATCCAAGAGATCAACTAGATGCCATCTCTCACACCGTCTTTGATCTTTACTAAGCATGGCTTGGTCCACGGACCGCCCTCCCAAAGCAATGCACTGCGCCAGACGCCCCCCCCCGGCGGTGGAAGGCAGCTGTCTGTTGCAGCTCGGTGAGTGCTGCACAAAGAAGAGCGCCACAAACGAAAAACTGTGGCTGGCATTTGCCGCACGGCATGTCGCAAACCTCTTGGCGATATCACAATAGTAGCTGTATGCCACACTGCGGCAACAGTGCGAGTGTTTTGGTAAATGTGGCAGGGAGGGGCTTGGTCCGAGCTGCGCCAGCCGAAAGCCTCCTTATCAGCCCGCCTGCCGCCGCCTGTGCCGCTTGCCTCCTCATCCGCCCAACCCCCCCCCGTCAACACACACCCGTTCGCTCGCTCCCGCACCCAAGCCATGAGACTCCTTGCCGTCGTCCTTGCCCTTGCGGCAGCAGCTGCTGCGCAGTCTGTGACGGCGCAGAAGGGCACGGCGTCTTCCTCGGGAGGGTCGTCGATCTTCCACAACATCTTCAACTCTGGAGGCCAGACGCAAAACTCGCTGGTTATGCGCAGGGCGCCGGGCGAAGCGAGCGGCCCCGAGTCTGGCGGCGCAAAAGCCCCCCACATGGCTGATACCGGAGCTGCTGCTCATGGGGGCGCTCACAGGCAGTGAGGGAGCGGCATCTGGGTCTCCGCGGCCGGCCTGGCAAACACCAGCTGTAGGACAGTTGTGAGACAATTGAAAGCCACTTCGTGCACCCAATGACATTGCGATCAAAGTTCACTGATGTAGCCTCTCACATGACGCAATCCACCAGCCAGCCACCCACGCCGGCGCACAACGCAGCTCCCAATGTGGACCACGGTGGCGTTGTGTGAAATGTCGCTCGACAATGCCTGTCATTCGCTTCCCGTGTCGGTGGCGGCGGCGTGCCAAGGAAAAAAAGGGTCCGGACTGGCGTGCTGAGAGCAGCCACCGCCCCTCCGGCCCGCGGCGGCATCTTGCCCCGGCGTACATAAGAGCGCCCCTCAAGAGCCGATGACCTCGCTGGCACGA
>JANBUN010000032.1:0-15114 GCA_027579315.1 Coemansia helicoidea | reverse complement strand
GCGCCCGCGCTGGGGCACCTGGTCGCCATGGCCCGGCTCGACCGGCGGTACCTGGCCCCGCTGCTCGCCATGGTGAATGCGATCGTGGAGTCTGCGGGCGGCGGTCTGCGCGCGCAGCCGGCGGCGGCCTCGCTCTTTGAGAGCCGCGACTACGGCCAGGCAGACTCGCTGCGCGACGGCAGTGCGCCTGCGCCGTCGATCGTTGACGAGCTCTTTGACATTGTGCTGTCGGGCATCGAGGATGCCGCCGACACCGTGCCGCGGTTTGCGCTGCCGCCGGCCGAGTGGCTCGACGCCGGGCTGCTGGACGTCGTGCCCGGCGCGGCAAAGGCGGCGCGCCGCGCAGAGCCCGCCCGCCCGCCGTGGCCGCGCGTGTCCAGCGAGGAGCGCGGCGCCGGGTGGTTTGTCAGCTGCAGCGCCGAGCACCGCCGCCAGATCCACCTGTTTGTGCGCCTGGCGCTCGCCACGCCGCCCGGTGAGCCGCCCGCCGCCCAGGCCGTCTGCTGGCGGCAGGAGCTGGCCGACGCCGCCGCGCAGGTGCTGGGCGCGTTCCTTGTGCCTGCCGGCCTGGACTCGCCAAACGCCCGCATTGGCGACCCGTTTGGCGCCGCGCGGGTCGCTGCCGACACTGACGACCCGGCCGCCTACCTGCGTGCGCTGCAGGCGCGCCACCCCGCGGCCGCCGCGCTGCCGTCCGTCCTGGGCGCGTACTACTGGGCGGTGCGCCCCGTCGTGGCTCTCCTGGCCGACGTGGCCCCGCTCGAAGCGCGCCGGGCCGGATCGGGATCAGCTGCCGGCGGCGAGCTTGCCGAGATCATGCGCTGGGCAGAGTCTGTGTGCGCCGGCCTGGCCAGCGGCCCCGCGGCGCTGCTCGGCGAGGCCCTGTTCGACGACGTGTGCCACATCATCGCCGCCCCCGGCGCCGGGCAGCTCGCGGAAAGCACTGCGGTGTCGCCGGGCCCGGCGCTGGTGGCAGCCCAGGACAGCGCCGTGACCCCGCTGGAGCTGGAGTCGTCTGCGGCGTCGTCGCCCGACCCTGCATGCGACATTGCCGTCAGCGAGCTGCGCGCCGCATGCGCCGGTGCCAACGGCGCACTGGAGCCCGCCGCCGCCACCCCCGGCCAGCTGGCCCAGGCCGCGGTCCTCCGCCACTGGGCGCGCACCTGCGAGGCCGAGCTCGCGGCGATGCTGGTGGCCTGCGGCGCAACCGCTGCGCAGGGCGGCGCGGGGCTCGCGCAGAGCGAGGCGGTGCGCGGCTTGGCCCGGCGGGCGCAGCTTCTGGTGCTGGCGCAGCCGTCGGGCGGGCAGCAGGGGCAATCGCCGCTCCTCGACAAGCTGTCGCTGGCCCTGGCCGCGGGCAAGCGCCACCGTGCCCTCCAGCAGCCGCTCGCCGGGCGCCTGGCCGAGCAGCGCGCGAAACTCGCCGCCGCCGACCGCGAGTCCGGCAGTCTGCGCCGCTCGCTGCAGCAGGCGCTGGAGAGCCACGCCGCGCAGCGCGACCAGGCCGCGGAGCAGGCGCAGGCCCTCCAGCGCGCAGAGGCCGGCGCCGCCCGATGGGAGGCCGAGTGCGAGCGCGAGCGCGCCCGGCTGGCGCAGAGCGAGGCGGCGGGCGCAGAGGCCCGCGAGCAGCTCGTTCGGCTGGCCGACCGCCACGAGGCCCTGCAGGCCGCGGTCGACGCCAAGCAGGCCGCCTGGGACTGCCGCCAGCTGTCCCTCACGGAGAGCATCCGCGGGCTGGAGGTCGCCCTCGCCGAGGCTATGGCCCGCGTCCGCGAGCTCGACGCCCAGGCCGCCGCCGACCACGCCGCGGCCGAGCTGCTCCGCGCACAGGTCGACCAGATGCGCGCCACCCTGGCCGACTACGCCAAAGTCTCTGACGCCCTCCACGACCTCTCGCGGCGCCCGCATTAGCCCTCCCGCGGAAGCGGTTCTTGTTCTAGCCTCTTGCCTTTCTCTTTCTGGCGCTTCCAAGCGCAATGCATCCACGTCTTTCTTTTGGCTGTCCTGGAGACCGTGCTAAAGAGGCTCTGCTAATAGAAATGGAGCGGCTGCGGGCGTCCGCGGTGGTTTGCTGCGTGCTCCCAACCAGAGGGAGAGGTGCTTAGGCCCTGTTTACATACTCGTACACCTCCTCCATGTAGCCGCTGTGCAGGCTGTGCACCATGTGGAAGTTGAGTGCCTCGATGTCGTTGAACTTTGCGGGGCAGTCCAGGCACGTGTATCTGGTCGGCATTGTCGCTCCTGTAGGCAGACGAAAAGTTTGCTGTTGAGGTGGCTGGCTGGCGGTGCCGGGGGTGCTGCGGGTGTGTGTCTTCCTGGCAACGGCGCCCCCCCCCCACGTCGCAATTTATACGTCTCCGTTGGAGACCCCCTCCCCCAACCAGGATGGCGCCGTGCAGGCCGTGGAGAGATGATGCAGGGTGGGGCGGCTGGCATCAGACAGGCTGCATTCCTCCAGTGTCGCCAAAAAGGTCATGCGTCGGGGGGTTGACCGACACAGAATACAATTGTAGCCAATGTACACGACCGTGAATGGCTGTCGAGTGTGAATTTGGGCTGGACAGGCAGGTACTCGAAGCGGTTTAGTCCGCAGAAACTCCGCCCTCGTTCCTTCGTTCTGCTGTGATTCTGAATACACATTGCGCCCTCCTCCTCCACCCGCATCTTGATCGCTACGGCCGTGTAGTCCATGGACGCACCCGACACCGAAGACCGCTGCACCATTCCGCATAGTGGCAGGCCCTGAACGAAATCAGGGACACTGGCTACGACCCGCCAGTTCTTCCCGACGGTTCCATTCTTTGGCATCGTCTGCGAGGGTGCTGGGGGCGGCACTCGTCTCACCGCCTGGCACTATCCGCGCGTGACCACTCATGCATCCCCTTCTTCCGCCGGCTTCATCCTTTCCGGTCCCAACCCTGGCCACACGCAGAATACACAACTGGCTATCCTGTCCACGGATGCCGAGTCTAGAGCATTAGAGAGTGAGGGGTCTGGTGTCACCCTGACTGTAAAGGGTGACCGCCTTGTCATGTACGGTAGAAGGGTCCACCTGCAGGAGGCGCACTACCTGGAGTATGTCCAGGGAAAGGTCGCCTGTCCAAGGCTCTACGGGTACCACCAGAATGGCGACGAAGTGTTTGTCGAGATGGAGTACGTCAAAGGCAAGACACTGAGCGAAATTTGGCCAAAGCTGAGCGACAAGCGGAGGCAGAGCGTCGCAGACAACATCATTCGTGAGATGCGCCGTTTGCACGAGTTCAGCAACGGCGATTTTTGCACCTGTGGCATCACTGGGGAAGCACTCATCGATCTAGTATTGAGAAACATGCATTTTGACCGCAACTATTGCTGACGGACGCGTACAAACTACAACAATGCCACCGATCCTGCGCTGCGAGCGGAAGACTACCAGTGCGTGCCTGGCGAGACCTCGGCCTGAGGAGCAAGGCCTAAGCGCTACTGTCGACTTGCAACCGCTGCAGACCCGGAATACACGCCGCAACTTCTTCGATCACTTGGACAACGTCGCTCCGATTCTCCATGTTATGTGCGGGTATAATGATGAGCTCCTTTAGCTGCGAGTATTCCAATGTCTGCAGCGATTCCATGAGTCCTTCATCCCCATCCATAAAGCCATCGGCCACTTCTCCGCCCGAATTCAGTTGCCTTACAAAGATGCGCCACAGATTGGGGAGCCCCACCAGGAGCTGCACCGTGGTATCCAGATTGGCCTCGTCGAGGTCCATAAGGCGCACACTGGCCCAGCATGGTGTGTTGACCTGCGCCACACTGAGCTTGCTTCCTATGCGAACAGAGATGCTGCCTGCCATCCTTATTCCAGCGAGTGCTCTGTCCATCGAGTGCATGGCTACAGGTTGCCGGATCCCCCTGCTGCTGTGTACCAAAAGACGGAACCGCTTAAATATAGGCAGCTTGCGAGCGCCAAAAGTGAGCAGCGCCTTATCGCAGCACTCCAGCTGCATGAAGTCCAGGCGCGCTGGAAGCACGCTGTTGTACAACATCGCACAGTGCGAGGGGCAGTTTCGCGCGCAGAATGTGACCAGTGCCGGCAGTTCCAGTTTGATATCGTGGTCATCTTCCCGCACCGCGACATGCGGCGGCATCCTGACGCCCGTTGGTGTCATGTAGGACACGCGCAGTTCTGCGAGTGATGGGAATGCGACTCGCGGTGAAGCTGCACCACCGCACACATCGCTCCACCGAAACTCGGGCGGGAGTTTCTCAAGCCAGAGCACACGGAGGGACTCCACGAGCGGGAGTATGGAAAACTCTAGTCTTACCGAGTTGCAGTCCAGCTCCAGCCGTGCCAGCTGTGATGCGCCCTGCACCAAGGGCGGAGGTACCATGACACTTGCGTATGTTGTGAGTCGCTCAGAGTACAGCGCACCCAGCAAACTCTGAAGCATTGTTAACGCGCCAGAAGTGCTGTAGTTGGACAAAACCATGGTGTGCACTCGTGGCAAGTGGCGGACCAGCGTTTCCGCACATTCCTCCACAAACAGCCGCTCTTCTGTACTGCCGGTACTGGAACACTCGGAATGCACGATGAAACGCAGCGCCTCGACGCCACTCCAGTCGGTTATATGAAGCCGCATTGCGGCTACTAGGTAGGTGAGAAAGCTTCGCACGTCGACAGTGCCAAGAGTTGTAATGTCTAGTCGCCGCACCAGCGGCAAGTACCCGCCTGCTATTGCCAGGTTGATGTTTGTCTCCCATCTTATTCTGCCATCGTCAGATGGTAATGTATCCATCGACACATAGGCATATCTGTAGTACGTGGGTAGCATGACGCGGCGCCACCTGGAACAAATGCCCAGGTACGGCACGGCTAGTCGCCAACCAAAAGGTGATGGTTTGGCGCCGTAGAGGCGTAGTCGCAGGAGATGAATAATGTCGTAGGGCAGGTCACCCAGAGACACAGGTGTCCGGCAGGCGATATGACGAGGAGCCTGCATCTGACCCCTAGAAGCCCCTTGGGCGTGCAAGCAAGGTGGGCGTGTGTAAATGCGGTGAGCAGTGTCAAACGAGAAAAGAAGATGCAGCCAGCAGAGACTACACCAGCGCGAATGCGCAATCAGACCCCACCAAATGCACAAAGGAGGACTAGCCCGCCAAAGGATGCCGGGTGCGGCTTTGGCAAAAGGGTGCGCCCAAACCCCCACTCGCACCCGACATACGACCAAGCCAACCCCTGTTCAACAGCCCCCACATCCCACACGGTGCACCTACCGCCACGCACCACCCCTCCAGACCCGGCTGAGCCACGGTCCGGGTAGTTTTACCCCGTTATATACTGTTTCTGTCCCCTCTTTAGCATGCCGTGTATGACCCTATAATACATGGCAACGCTACCAAAATGGGAGTACGTGCCTGGTGAGACATCAGCCTGAGGAGTGGCGCCTAGGTGCTACTGTCGACATGCAAATGCTGCAGACCCGGGATACACGCCGCAACTTCTTCGATCACTTGGACAGCATCGCTCCGGTTCTCTATGTTATGTGCGGGCGTAATGAAGAGTTCCTTTAACTGCGAGTTTTCCAATGCCCGCAGCCATTCCATGAGCCACTCATCCCCATTCATAAAGGCATCGACCAATTCTCTGTCCGAATTCAGGCGCCGCACAAATAGTCGCCACAGATTGGGGAGCCCCACCAGGAGCTGCACCGCGACAGCCAAATTGGTCTCCGAGACAGTCAAATGGCGCACGTTGGCCCAGCATGGCGCGTTGATTTGCGCCATGCTGATTTCGCCTTTTATGCAAACAGAGATGCTGCCCGTGGTCCTTATTCCAGCTAGCACTCTGTCCATCGAGTGCATGACTAGAGGTTGCCGGATCCCCTTGCTGTTGTGTACCAAAAGCTGGAGCCGCTTAAATATCGGCAGCTTGCGAGCGCCAAAGGTGAGCAGTGCCTGATCGCAGCATTCCAGCTGCATGTAGTCCAGACGCACCGGAAGTATGCTGTTGAACAACATCGCACAGTGCGAGGGGCAGTATTGCGCGTGGAATGTGACCAGTGCCGGCAGTTCCAGCTTGATATCATGGTCCTCTTCCTGCACCGCGACATGGGGCGGCATCGTGACACCCACCGGTGCCATGTAGGACACACGCAGTTCTGTGAGTGATGGGAATACGATTTGCGGCGATGCTGCACCACCGCACACATCGCTCCACCGAAACTCGGGTGAGAGATACTCAATCCAGAGTACACGGAGCGATCCCACATGCGGGAGAATGGAAAACTCCAGTCTTTCCGAGTTGTATCTCAGCTCCAGCCGTGTAAGCTGCGAGGTGCCCCGCACCAAGGGCGGCGGCACCATGGCGCTTATGTATGTCGTGAGTCGCTCAGAGTACAGTGCAGCCAGCAAACTCTGAAACCCGCCTAACGCCCCGGAAGTACGGCAGCTGGATACAACCATGGTGTGCACCTGTGGCATCTGGCAGGCAAGCCGTTCCACATATTGCTCCACAAGCAGCCGCTCTTTTGCACTGTCGGTGCTGAGACATTCGGAATGCACTTTAAAATGCAGCACCTCGACGCCACTCCAGTCGGCTATATGAAGTCGCATCGTCGTTGCAAGGCAGATGAGAAAGCATCGCACGTCGACAGTGCCAAGAACTGTAATGTCTAGTCGCCGCACCAGCGGCAAGTACCCGCCTTCTATTGCCAGGTCAATGTTTGTGTTCCATTGAAATATACCATCGTCAGAAAGCAATGTATCCATCGACACATAGGCATATCTGTAGAATGTGTGTAGCATGGTGCGGCGCCACCTGGAGCAAACGCCCAGGTACGGTATGGCTCGTCGCCAACCAGTGGGGGATGGGCTGTTGCCGTAGAAGCGTGGTAGCAGGGTATGCAGAATGTCGCTGGGCAGGTCACCCAGAGACACAGGTGCCCTGCAGGGGATACGGTGAGGGGCCTGCATTTGGCGTCCAGAAGCCCCCTTGGGCGTGCAAACAGGGTGAGCGTGTGCAAATGCGGTGAGCAGTGTCAAGCGAGAAAAGAAGATGCGGCCGGGAGAGAGTACGCCAGCGCTAAAGCGCGAGCGGCCACCACCAAATGCACAAAGGAAGACTAGGCCGTCAAAGGATGCCAGGTGCGGCTTTGGCGAAAGGGTGCGATTATACCGCCATTCTCACAATTCGGCTCCGGTTTCGCACTTTGGACCATGGAAGCCGATAGACTTTCAACGAGTAAACCCCTTCAGCATATGCTGCTGTTCTGGGCAGCACGCATATCTACCGCCGAGATGGACGGCCAACTGTTTTCTGTCACAGGCCTCTTTGTTACAACAACGAGACATGCACGGGTCCGACAATCACGGATGATGTGTGTGGCTGTTGGTGAGCCTTTTGGAGGCGACAATTGTATTGTGCCGGGAACAGAAAAGAAAAATGCCCGGGTAGCCACAATATGTGCCTGACGGGACATCAACCTGAGGAGTGAGGCCTAGGCGCTACTGTCGACATGCAAATGCTGCAGACCAGGAATACACGCTGCAATTTCTTCGATCACTTGGGCAACATCGCTCCGGTTCTCCATGTTTTGCACGGGTCCAATGATGAGCTCCCTCAGCTGCGAGTTTTCCAGTGCCTGCAGCCGTTCCATGAGCACCCCATCCCCACCCAAAAAGGCATCGACCAATTCTCCGCTGGGAGCCAGGTACCGCACAAAGAGGCGCCACAGATTGGGGAGTCCCACCAGGAGCTGCACCGTGGTATCCAGATCTGCCTCGTCGAGGTCCATATGGCGCACATTGGCCCAGCATGGCGCGTTGACTTGCGCCGCACTGAATTTGGTGTGTATACAAACAGAGATGCTGCCTGCCATCCTTATTCCAGCGAGTGCTCTGTCCATCGAGCGCATGGCAATAGACTGCGGGAGCTCCCCACTGCTGATTACACCAAGGCGGAGCCGCTTAAATATCGGCAGCTTGCGAGCGCCAAAAGTGAGCAACGCCTGATCGCAGCATTCCAACTTCATGTAGTCCAGACGCACCGGAAGCACGCTGTTGAATAGCATCGCGCAGTGCGCGGGGCAGCTTAGCGCATGAAATGTGACTAGTGCCGGCAGCTCAAGTTTGATGTCATGGTCATCTTCCTGCACCGCCACATGGGGCGGCATCGTGAGGCCCGTCGGTGCCTCGTATGACACACGCAGTTCTGTGAGTGATGGGAATACGATTTGCGGCGATGCTGCACCACCACACACATCGCTCCACCGAAACTCGGGCGGGAGCTTCTCAAGGCACAGCACACGGAGCGATTCCACATGCGGGAGAATGGAAAACTCCAGTCTTACCGAGTCGCAGTTCAGCTCCAGCCGTGTAAGTTGGGATGTGCCCCGCACCAAGGGCGGCGGCACCATGGCGCTTATGTATGTCGTGAGTCGCTCCGAGTACAGCGCACCCAGCAAACTCTGAAACCTGGTTAACGCGCTGGGAGGGTCGTAGCTGACCACATCCATGGTGTGAACCCGTGGCATGTTGCGGGCTAGCGTTTCCGCGCATTCCTCCACAAACAGCCGCTCTTCTGTACTGTCGGTGCTGGAGCATTCGGACTGCACGATGAAACGCAGCGCTTCTACGCGACTCCAGTCGGCTACATGAAGCCGCATCGTGGCTACTAGGTAGGTGAGAAAGCTTCGCAAGTCGACAGTGCCAAGGACTTTAATGTCTAGTCGCCGCACCAGCGGCAAGTACCCGCCTTCTATTGCCAGGTAGATGTTTGTCTCCCATCTTATTCTGCCATCGTAAGATGATAGTGTATTCATCGACACATAGGCATATCTGTAGTACGTGGGTAGTATGACGCGGCGCCACCTGGAACAAATGCCCAGGTACGGTATGACTCGTCGCCAACAACAAAGAGATGGGCTGTTGCCGTTGAGGCGTAGCAGTAGGAGATGAATAATTTCGCTGGGCAGGTCACCCAGAGCCACAGGTGCCCTGCGAGAGATATGGTGAGGGGCCTGCATCTGGTGTCCAGGAGCCCCTTGGGCGCGCAAACAGGGTGGGCGTGTGCAAATACGGTGTGCGAAGTAAAGCGGGAAACGAAGATGCAGCCAGCAGAGAACACGCCAGCGCGAATTTGCAAGAGGCCACCACCATAAAGCACAAAGGAGGACTAGCCCGCCAAAGGATGTGACATGCGGCTTTGGCAAAAGGGTGCGGTCATGCGGAGGTTCTCAAATGTCACCGATTGCGCAGCTTTGACTACAGACGCCGGCAGGCTGCCAACGAGTAAGCCCCCGCAGCTTTAGCCGCTATGCTGGTGGCGATGGAGGCAGCTTGTGTTCGGGGCAACACGCGTGGCAACTGCCGAGTTGCACGGGCAACTGTTTTCCGTCACTGGCCGCTTTGTTACAACAACGAGACCTGCGTGGGGCCCGCAGTCAAGGACGATGTGTCTGGCTGTTGGTGAGCCGTCTGTTGCGTCAGAGCCAGGACAACCGCGTGGCGGTGCTTCTGGCAGCTGGTGATCCTGTTTATCCGCATCATCATATGGCAATCACAGCAAGTACGGCCCCTGTGCCGCCCTGTCAGACAGTTGTCAGCTCTCAATCAGGGCTACCAAGAATGGGGCGTTTGGTAGGTTGTCGGTCGACCTCTGCAGGCAATGGCCCAGCAATCACTAGGCCAACAGCACGACTGGAGAGCGCCGCCGATCAGCAGGGATTTGCAATGTCACTTGACACACTCTCAAGCTACGCAGATGCTGGAAACTAGCTACGACGAGGCGCACACGTTAACCTCCTGCCAAGTACTTGGATCGCTGCGATGAAGCTACGCTAGACGTTGTGGCCCTGTCTCCTGAGGAACTGAAGAATGACCCCTCTGGTAATTTCGCCACCTCGATAGCTGAGCTCGTACCAAGTGGTGCATGCCGAGTTCGTCATGTGGTCGCATAGTCTCGCGTTGTCGTGGAAACACGCGGTGCATTCACACACGAGTACCCTTCCTTCCACTGGGGGAGAATGGTTGGGAATTCCAGGCATCGGTTGCTGTTGATCGTTTGGAGCAGCTGTCGGGTGGTCGGTGGTCGGTGGCGGCGAGAAGGCTGGACAGAGGGCTGGCCACACGTCTCCTTTTATATCCACGCCAGGGTTGCGCAGTTGCTGTCTTCGGAGGTGTGTCGCAAAAAAATTGACAGCTCCAATAGGTTGCATGCACCTCGAATGACAACGAGTGAGGCGTGCTGTGCACCGACAAAGGCAAAGAGATGGGAGGGGGATGCAACAAACGTATTCTCCCGCAGCCCAAGTGGCCCCTCTACTCTTTGCCGATTACGCCAGGTGGTGTGCTTGCAGCTAGCGTCGCCGACGGGAGAAAAGAAAGGCCGAAACAATGTAGGGAGACCAGCGGGGGGTGATGGCAGAAGGGCGATTTAGGTACAAGGGGGGGGGTTTCAGAGGGCGTCAAAGTTGATCGAGTGCAGGGCGCGCTGCTTTTCGCGGCGATCGGCCTTGCGCTCGAGGGCGCCGAGGGCAACAACGGTGATGGCCAGGGCGACCATGGCGGCGAGCAGGGTGGCGAGGATGTAGGGGGTGGACTCGGAGCGGTTCATGTAGAGCTCCAGGCGCCAGTCGGCGGTGGTATTGCGCGGGAACACCACGACCTGCGAGTTGGGGATCAGGCCCTCGAACGACCGCTGCTGGCGGCCGAGGGCGCCGGTCGACCCGACGGAAAAGTCCTCGATGTAGTTGTTTGTGCGCCCGATGCCAATCACCGTATACGGCGTGTACAGCGCGCGGTGCGCGGTCTGCGGCACCTGCGCCGCCTGCGCAACGTGCTTGCGCCCGGCGTCGCTGACCAGCAGGTACTTGAACGAGGGGCCCGCGTAGTACCCGGTATACAGGCGCGTGTCCCCGTCCACGCTGGTCGGGCACACGGTGGCCTTGATGAAGAAGGCGTCGGTGAAAAAGTTGTTGTACACGGCGCTCGCCCGCCGCGCGCCGCTGCCGTCCCGGTAGTGCACCAGCAGATCCAGCGTGCCGGTGCCGTCGAGGTCAAAGAGCGCCACATCCTGCACGTTCTTGAACTGCTCCAGCGCGGCCACGCCGTCGGTCACCGCCGCGAACTGCCGCCGGGACAGCAGCTTGTCGCCGCCCACCGTGCACGAGTCGCACGGCTCCGACCGCAGCAGCCGCACCCGCGCCTGCCCGCTGCCCCGCTGCGTGACCACGGCCATGTCCGGGAACCCGTCGAGGTTGAGGTCGCCCAGCTTGACATACGGCGGCGCCGACTGGCCCTCAAAGCCGTCGAGCGCGCCGCGCAGCACCTCGCCGTGCCACATGGCCGAGATGTCGATGACCTGCGCGTCGGGCAGCGAGAACCGGAACCCGGGGTCGCCCTCGCAGAGCCGGTCGTAGTTGCGGCACCCGGCCTGCTTGCGCACCCCGACGCACAGCGGCCGCTGCTGGTTGTACACCACGTAGACCTGCGACTTTTCCGGGATCGGAATCACCATGTCCATGCTGCCGTCGGCGTTCATGTCGGCAAACGACACGGGCCCGGCGCCCGACGGCAGCTTGCCCGTCTGCGAGTACACAAAGCCGCCGGGCCCGTTTGTCCAGATCTGGTACTCCTCGTTGCCCGCGCACACGATAAACAGGTCCGCCAGGCAGTCGCCGTCCAGATCCACAAACGCGCTCGAGTGCGGGCTGGCCGGCCGGCACATTGCCGTGCCGTTTGCCGGCAGCGCGAGCGGCTGCAGGCTAAACAGGGCGGAAGCGTCGCGACGCCGCCCTGCTGCCGAGGCATTGCTGCCGCCGCTGCCGTCTGCGGGCGTGGTGGCCGGCGGCGCGCTGTCCTTGCTGCCACCGACGGTGCTTGCCCACACCCAGGCGGGCGGGGCAGAGGGCGCGCTGCGCTGGTCCCAGGGCACGCCCAGGAGCGCGACGCGGCCGGTGCCGTCGTGGTCAAATGCAAACGGCAGCGCGTCAGCGGCAGACGGCAGCTCGCCGGCGTCGGTAAAGGCCGTGCCGCCGTCCCCCAGGTAGAGCCGCATGGTGATCTCCTCAGCGGACTTTGCCGCGCCCTGCACGAGCAGATCCAGGTGGCCGTCCATGTTGTAGTCGCCCGGGATAACGTTGCTGATGAGCATGCCGCCATCCACGCGAATGTCGGCGGAGGGCTTGTGGGCAAAGCTCTTGCCGCCCGGCTGCCATTCCCAGAGCTCGATTCCCTTTTGGTCGGGCGTGATTACGACCAGGTCGGTGCGCTGGTCGCTGCTGAAGCTCCCAAACGCCGCCGGCGTGCCGCGCAGGCTCTCCAGCCCGACATTGACCTCGTACAGCTGGTCCAGCTTGAACCGGAACTTGCTCCCCGACAGGCTAGCTGCCGCCACGCCGAGGAGCGCCGCTGCGCCGAGGCCGGCACGCATCTGCTGTGGCCGCGGAAATCGCAAGGAGCAGAGAAATGCGCAGGCTTGCGGAAAGAAAGCCGTCATTTGGCGCGGCTGGGCATGGCCAGCATTGCTGGGGCGAGAGCACGTGATGGAGTGGGCGCTGGCCGGCCAATGGGGGAGAGCGGCGTGCCGCGCCAGATGACAGCGCATTGCCAGCACATGGTGCTAGTGGAGATCGACGAGCGCTGGCTGCCAAGCACCACGTGGAGTGGCCGGTATGTGCATGCACGCACTCCCGGCTGCCGCGGGGATGCCGAGCGGGCAGTAGGCACTACCGTGTCGCCCAGCGCACGTGGCAGACACATTGTGCGTAGCCGCACCGCTCCGTCTTCCAGGCGGTGATTTGGGGGGAGCGGGTCAGCGGTTGCTGCGGATAGCATGGCGCTCCCGCGCATTGTTTGTCTGATGTCGCGGCGGAGGGGAGCCCTTGAGGCGTGCGTCGCCGACAAGTGCGCGCCGGTATGCATGACGGGGTCTCGGCAGGGGCGCCCCTCATTGTCGTGGCGCAGGTTCTCACGCAGCCCCCTCCCGTCGAGGTAGCTCCCTTCCGGCGATGTATCGCTACACTCGATGCGCGGAGCCAGCATAAACAGGCGGGAATCTGGGCCGCCCGCTCCACCGGCAGGGGGAGGAGCAGAGGTTCCATCCTTTTTCGCCATCACCAAATGTTGCTACAGCTTACACTATCACCGCATATGCGCAGCTTGCAAGACTGCGTGCTGGGCCAGCTTGCGCCGCTGCTCCAGATGTCGCCAGGCACGGCGGTGGATAAGCTGCTCCAGGTGTCGCCCGGCACGGCGGTGGCCACGCTGCTGGGTGCCGCGGGCGCGTGGGCGGCGGTGCGGGCGGTGTACCGGGCATACTGCACGCCGCTGCGGCGGGTGCCGGGCCCGGTGGCGTGCCGGTTCACCAGCGCGGTCGTCTACTACCACGTCCTCCGGGGCCGGTACCACGAGTACACGGCGCAGCTGCACGCGCAGTACGGCGACGTGGTGCGCATCGGGCCCAGCCAGGTGTCGCTGGCCAACGCGGCCGAGCTGCGGCGGATACTCGCGACGCACGACTTTCCCAAGGACAAGACGTACGAGCGAGGCATCTCCATGGCCCCGTCGACCTTTTCGTGCTCGGACCCGGCGGTCAACAGGCAGCGGCGGCGCCAGCTGGGCCCGGCGTACTCCATGTCCACGCTGCGCGCCATGGAGGACGCGGTGATCGAGAACGGCGCGCAGGCGCTGGTCCGCAAGTGGGACCGGCACATCGAGCAGGCGCGCGCAGCCGGGGCTGACACGCCAGCCGAGGTCAACTACTACTACGGATTTCACGCGATCGCGTTCGACATCATCGGGGTGCTCGGGTTCGGGCACAGCTTTGGAATGGCGGCGGACGGCAACACGACCATCGTGGATGCGGTGCGGCGGCACATGCGGCTGGCCATGGTCAGCTCGCTGCTGCCGGTGGTGGCGTGGTGGCGCTGGCTGCTCCCGGCCCACCATGCGGCGCGCGACTATGTCATCGGCGTGGCCGAGGCCGCCATTGCCGCCCGCCGCGGCGAGATGGGCGGGCAGGACAAGCCGCCGCGCACGGACATTCTGCAGAAGATCGTCGATGCGCACGACCCCGAGACCGGCGTGGTGCTCAGCGGGCCGGCGCTCACGGTCGAGGTCCTCCTGATGCTCATCGCCGGCACTGACACGACCAGCAACACGCTGACGTTCACGATGATGCACCTCCTCAACCACCCGGCGGTGCTCCGCCGCGTGCAGCAGGAGCTGCGCCTGGCGTTCCCGGACGCGGCGGCGTGGATCCGCCACGAGGAGGCCCGCGCCCGCCTGCCGTACCTGACGGCGGTGGTGCTCGAGTCGATGCGGCTGCACCCGGCGGTGAACGGCTACCTGCCGCGGGTGACGCCGCCCGGTGGCGCCACGCTGCTCGGCCGGTACGCGCTGCCGGCGGGCACCATAGTCACGGCGTCGCTTGGCGCGTGCCACCGCAGCCCGGCCACCTGGGAGCGGCCGCTCGAGTTCGACCCGGAGCGCTTCATGGGCGCGGACGGCGCCGCGCGCGCAAAGGACGTGCTCGCGTTCAGCTCGGGCGTCCGCATATGCCTCGGCCGCAACCTGGCGTGGATCGAGCTGTACACCACCCTCGCCAACGTCCTGCGCCGCTTCACGTTTGAGCTCCCCGCGGACGCGCCCTACGGCCCGCACCGCCGGGTCGCTGCCCCGGGGCACGCGGGTGGCTTGCCCGAGGCGATCCCTGGCGCCTCCTTTGTGACCTTTGGCCCCGACGATCCGCGCGCCAACTGCAGAGTGTGCATTGTGCCGGCTGCCTGATCGCCCACTTGGCGCCGCCTAAACTTTGCGCGGGCGCGCCCGCGTGGCGCAGGACGCCCGATATGGAAACGGAAGCGGGCGTACCTTTTTCTGGACAGCGGCAAAGCTTTCCACAGACAGGGCGGGCCGCGTCCCCCCCCCCTGAGCGCAAGCACGTGCCAGCCGCTTCCTCCAGACAACGCGTCATCGGCAGGCGGCGGCCGCTGACACATGCCAGCGCCGACGGCTCACGTGGGAATCTGGCCGCCGGAGCACGCGGCGGCCCCGGCTAGGGGCACGCGCCCGCTGCCACGGTCAGTGCGCCCCCCGGGCCATCCTCGCTTCAAAAGCCGCGGGGGAGTGGCGGCC
>JANBUN010000031.1:0-15411 GCA_027579315.1 Coemansia helicoidea | reverse complement strand
AGCGGGGATCTCTGTCAGAGACGATCACACAAGGCATCCCGTGGCGCACGTAGATGCTCTCGAGGAACAACGTAGCAATGTCCTTGGCCGTCGTGGTGCGCTCCTTTAGCGGCAGGAGGTAGGTGTATTTCGACAGTTTACACACCACCACGAGGAGCGCATCGTGGCTGCGGCGCGTCTTGGGTAACCCCGTGACGAGGTCCATGCTGATCGTGTGGAACGGGAATGGCGGCACTCGATGTGGTTGTAGCAGGCCATACTTGAGCTGCGTGCGATCCTTGGTGCGTTGGCATGTGTCGCATGATGCGACATAGTACCCGACCGTCTTTATCATACGTGGCCAGTAAAAGTCACGTAGTCGCGCCATCGTCACATCCACAGCGAGGTGCCCGGCCGACGGCACATCATGGTTGCGGCGGATAATCTCGTGGCGTATGTCGCCGACGTCTGGCACGCACAGTCGCTGCTCAGTACCGTCGACGTAGTACAGCAGCCCGCGCTCCATCTCGTACCGCTTGATCTTTGTGGCGAGCGTCTTGTCCAGCGGCACATCCGGGTGACATAGTGCGTGGTACACGCTCTTGAACGCAGCGTCGTGTGCATAGCCGTTGCGGATCTCGTCAAGCAGCGTCTCGTCGCTACCAAGCACATGCACAGCATCCACATGCAGATCGGGGCGGCGCGACAGTCCGTCCGCCACATCGTTCTCCTTGCCGGGCTTGTACTTGATCTCCAGGTCGTGCTCGTTCACGCTGTCGAGCCAGCGCAGCTGCGTCTGCGACAGCCGCTTCTGTGTGTGCAGATATCGCAGCGGGTGATGGTCAGTCTCGACGACAATGTGGCGACCGGCAAGGTAGTGGTGCCACGTCTCCAACGCAGTCACGATAGCCAGCATCTCCTTGTTGTGGACCTCATACTTGCGTTGGGCCGGGTTCAGCTGCTTGGACATAAACTCGACCGGATGGCGGCCGTCGGCGTGTTGCTGTTCGATCACGGCTCCAACGCCAAAGTCGCTGGCGTCGGTGACCAAAAACGTCTGCAGCCCCTCGTCGAAGGGGCGCAGCACCGGCGCCGAGCACAGTCGCTGTTGGAGCTCTGCCATCGCCTCGTCGCAGGCCGCCGACCAGATAAACTCCGCGTCCTTGCTCGTCAGCCGAGTCAGCGGCGCCGCAGCGTTGGCGTATCCGGGCACAAAACGCCGGTAGTACCCAAACACGCCCAGCATGCTGCGCAGCTCCTTGACGTTGCTCGGCCGCGGCCACGTGCGGATCGCGGCGGTCTTTTGGTCGTCGACATGGATGCCCTGTGTTGTCCCGAGAGAGGTAGCGGTGGCACCCTGCCCCGTCCAGCGACCATACAAGGCTATAGGAACCAAGGAATGGAAGGTGGAAAAGAGGGTGAAGCTACTGAGGGACCACGTCCTGAGGGAGGGGCTTATATAGCCCGGAGGGAGGGGCGTGGGCCAGCGTCAATGGGACGCCGACAGCTAGGTGGGAGGAGGCACAATGCGTCCGAGCACCATTGTGGATAAGGGCCAGGAGGGCCCGTGCCAACACAAATCACCCTGCTCCCAACAGCAGCATCTCGGGGGTAGACATGCATATTCCTGTCATTGATGTAGACGACATAATCCGTGGACGCGTAGACGTTGTACTCCTTCACATGACATGTTTGACCTCTGTGCAGCACAGCCCCATGCACTGTGCTGAGATCAAATCGCAAATCGTGCACCTGGTATATCCCGAATTGAGGATCCGTATACAAATACGGAATCCGTGATGCGTCGCTCGTTTCCGAGGAGAAGATTGATGGCAATAGGTCGTCCATAATTGCACGAGAGAACAGCGAAGGAATGGTGGAGTGAGCAGCTGCGTGTGTATCTGAGAGATGTTAGCAACGCTCCCTCTCGGCTGAATTTAACTGCGGCATGTCTCCCTGCCTTCGGGCGTTTGGGGCCCTAATTGGGACAGGACGCCGCTGAAGCTACAGCCGGCAACATGACTGCGGCAGACAAGGTGACTGCGGCTGACACGATGACTGCGGCAGACCTGGAGCGGCTGCCGCCTTTGCACAAAGCACTGCGGCGGCGACCACTATGTCACATGCAACGGATCGCGCATTACTTTAACACACATGTGCCCAACAACAGCAGCCGGGTCTTCAAAGCCAGATGGACAGCCGTGGAGTCCGCCTGGTTCTGGTTCAGGCCAAGCAGGAGCGGGCGAAAAGAGATGTGCGCACTATCCACCCACCCTGGCTCCCCCTCCCCCTCGAATTCTCGTCGGCGGTGCGGCCCTGCCCTGCACCAACCTCAGCCCCCTGCAAGTCCGATGCGCCCCCGTCCTCGCGCTAGGCCTCCCTTTCACACTCACCTGACCCAGTAGCACCCTGTACTGGATACCCGGGCTTTTCCCTTTCGTTTTCTGTTCTCGGCACAATGTTATTGTCACAACCAAAGGACCACTATTCTGCCCTGGGTGCTAGGCTGCGATCCAGGCTTGCGAGGCTCGACCTGACATGGGTGAACCAGAGCCTTGGCTTAGCAGCCACTGGCTCCCTCTGTCTGCCCCTCCGGGTTTACCCAAAGCAACCCCTGCGCATCCTTTCCGCTTGGCCCGACATATACGGAAACTTCAAAGATAGAGAAGTCATCGCTGAAAGTTGAATACTCTTCTCCTGGCAAGTTGCCATCCCACACTTCTGTTGCGTTACCATTTCGTAGGTGTACCAAGTAGATACAATAGTCTTCCTTCCAATAGTTCCCGACAAGTTCTTTGATCTCTTCAAATTTGGGCAGCGTATCACCACTGTAATCACGAAGATAGGCACTTGGATCCGCGCATGATATGTGAAAGACTACCTCAGTCGAGGTGCTAGCCGGTTCGTAGTTCATGTGGTGGAGCGGATGTCTGCGGGATATGCAAGGGGCTGGCGGATGGTGGTCAGTGCAGAGAGAATCCAGCCGCCGCCACCTGCCCTTTTATATTCCGCCAATCCCACCACCCTCCGCCCCTCTGCGCACTGGAAACTGGCAAGCGTCAGTGAGCGCCCTTGGCGCTGGAGCGTCCCATCGTTGTCATGTGGCGGGCTTTGCAGCAAACAACAGCCCCGCTGCTGCTGCCGCTGACTGGCTTTGTGCCGTAGTTGGCCTTTTGCTGCTGCTGACTGGACCTCTCACTGCGCACGGGCCTCACAGCTGGCAATCGGCATGATTACTGCATCATGTGGGCAGCAGCGACAGCTACATGCAAAAGGGGGTAGGTGACAAACGGCCACTACTGTGGGATGTGACCCCAATTCAAGCCAGTACCATCAACAAGGGGACAATGATGCAGTGGAGGAAGCCGCTTTCGTGTTCTCACGGATGGATGGCGGGTCGCGTGTTTTGGCAGATGACTGCTGACTGGGCGCTGACTGCCGAAGAAGTAATGCGAAATCCAGTGATCCACGATGACGACGAGTGCCACATCGAGCCGAGCCATTGCCCAGGCAGACATACAGGCAAGCGCAAATCGGTCGAAAAGGCTGCTTTGAGTCTGCTTGGGCAGGGCCTGGGGAACGCCGAGGACACCCGCGCCCACTCCTTAGCTGGCAATTCCATTATAGTAGTGCTCGCTTGTTCGGACCGACGAGAGCAGCGCTCCCTGACGCCTCACACCCGATACCCGACCCAACCAACACCTGCTCAACAACCCCACATCCCTCACGGTGCACCTACCGCCACGCACCACCTCGCCAAATCTGGCCGACTTACGGTCCTGGTAGTTTCACGCTGTTTCACCTTGTTTCTGCTCCCATTTCTAGCATGTCGTCTATGACCAGCTCCCAATAAATGACAGCTCTGCGACTAAAAAGGTGCCTGATAGGGCCCTGGTGGCCAGTACTACGGAAAGCTACCGGTGCGGGCGCAGGTACGCGATCATCTCTCACCTCGTGCCTTTTGCATGGCAAGCGTCTTGGTGGCTAGATATGCCAACGTAAAGCATGCCGCGCAGTTGGCGTCGTACACGCCGGCTGCGTGGTTGCTGTGCGGCGGGATATTCCAGTCGGACATTGTTCTTGGTGGTGGGCTTGCTGCGCCGGACCAGTGGTAGTTGGAGGCTGTTGCTGTGGCGATAGTGTGGTGTCGTGGAAGGCGTGGGCGGGCAGTGCTCGCTTTTTATATGTCCGCGCACACGGCTTCGCTGCGCTGGAGCCCCGGGCGCTCTTTGCAAACGGGCACGGGGAAAAGCACCCCCAATGCGTGGGGGGTGGGGTTAAAGTCCACCACCACGAGGCCATGCCCACGGCTGGTGAAAAGGCATCCCGGCCGCAGTCATGAGCAGCGGGTGCGAGGCCCGGGCCGCATCTGCAACGGCCGGGAAATCTGCGGCCTGCCAGGCGGCCGAAACTGCAACGGGCTACATCAAACAGTCAAGAGTCTCTCTGTTGCATCTCTAGAAAAGGCTAGCACGAGCGGGCTTTCAGCGCTTGTTCACCTTGAACACGCGGATCATCAGCGCGGTAAAGGCAATGTTGAAGGCGAGGAAGGCCAGCAGGATGCCAAAGTTGCGCCAGCGGTGGTCAAAGCTCCAGTCGAGCGGGGTGTAGAACTGGTCGCCGACGCCGTAGGGGCAGTAGCGGCAGGCGGCGGTGGCGTCCGGGTTGGCGAGGTAGCCGGTGGCGCGCTCGACCCAGGGGCCGGCATAGGCGGCGCAGGACGCGTTGGCGGGGGGCTCAAAGACGTAGAGCTCGTCGGACTTGCAGCGGACGGGGGCGCCGTGCAGGTCGTTGGTGATGACGCCCTCGATGTAGTAGTGGAAGGGCGAGAGCCAGTACATCCAGTGGCGCCAGAACTTTGGCATCTGCGGGTAGGCGATGGTGACGCCGCAGAACAGCGTGACCATGGCGGTGAAGATGGGGTTGACCATGGCGGTGACGACCTCGTTCGGGCAAAAGGCGGCGATCGCCTGGCCGAGCGAGAGCGAGAACAGGCCGAGGACGATGTACATGATGTAAAAGTAGCCCATGCGGTCCGAGATGCTGTTGAGCCCGACGGTCCAGTAGAAGCAGACAAAGAACACCGAGTTGGCCACAATGGCAAACGGCCACTCGGTGATGATGATGGCGACGGTGAATGCGCGCCACCCGTACTGGTTGGTGGACGACTCGCGGCCGTAGTACTTGCGCTGGCGCAGGAACTCGGGCTGCACCTGGTTGATGACCAGCACGGAGAGCACGGTGCACTGGAAGATGGCCATGACCTTGTTCATCAGGTCTGCGGTGCCGTCGCCCAGCCGGTAGTAGGTGAACCCGACAATCAGCGCGCACATCACCTGCAGCGCCAGCCGCGTCAGGTTGTACTCGAGGTTGCGCCAGTACATCACAAACATGCGCTTTGTCACCATCCGGATCTGGGACAGGTGCCCGTGCGCATAGACGCGCCCGTCGTCGGCCGCATCGCTGGAGGCTGCGCCGCCGCCGCTGCTGCTGCTGCTCTGCTTGAGCGCGTTGATGCGGTCAATCTCGGCCAGCACGGCGCCGCGCTCGGGCGAGTCGAGCCAGGCGTGCGGCCAGTCAACTGCGGTGGCGGCCTTGCTGCCGACCACGTCGAGGATGTACTCTGCGGGGTTGGCCGACGGCGGGCACTTTGCGGCGCCGGTGCGCTCAAAGTAGCCGATGAGGGTCTGGGCGTCGGGGCCAATGTCGCCAAAGTAGACGGTGTGGCCGCCGCGGACGAGCAGGAGCAGGCGGTCAAACTGCTCAAACAGCATGGCCGACGGCTGGTGGATGGTGCACAGGATGGTCTGGCCCTCGGCGGCGAGGCGGCGCAGGAAGCGCACAATCTTGAACGAGGCCTGCGCGTCGAGCCCCGAGGTGGGCTCGTCGAGGAACAGGATCTTGGGCCGCGACACCAGCTCGACGCCGATGGTCAGCCGCTTGCGCTCCTCGAGCGAGATGCCCGACCCGGACTCTGGGTCGCCGACCAGGCAGTCGGCAATGTTGGTCATGCCCAGCAGAAAGATCACGCGCTCGACATACGCGTCCTTGGCGTCCTCGGCGACGGACGCGGGCTGGCGCAGGCGGGCCGAGAAGCGCAGGGCCTCGCGCACGGTGGCCAGCGGGTTGTGCACGTCGAGCTGCTCGCAGTACCCCGTGACGCGGCGGAAGCTGCGCGTCAGCGGCGCGCCGTTCATGCGCACGTCGGCCTCGAGCTTGCCAATCGTCTTGCGCTGCGACAGCGCATCGAGCAGCGTGGTCTTGCCGGCGCCCGATGCGCCCATCAGCGCAGTCATCGTGCCGGGCTTGATGTACCCCGACACGCTGTCGAGCAGCTGGCGGTGGCCGCCCTTGACCGGCACCGTGTAGCTCATGTCGCGCCACGTGAACGTCGTGCCCGCGCGCAGCTGCTCGTCGCTGGGCCCGCTGGCCGGCAGCGCCGCAAAGGCGCCGGCGTCCTTCTCGGCGGCGATGACCTCCTCGGTCACGATCTGCACGCGCGGCTTGCGGCGCTTGTAGACGTTGATGGTGTAGCCGGTGTTGCCAAACTCGAGCCACTCCATGACGACGGCGACGAGGATGACAAACAGCAGCCAGAAGGCGAGCACCGCGGCAAAGTCCTTCCACTGGTCCTTGACGTAGAACTGGTAGCTGGCGGCCAGGTAGTCGCGGCCGCGCACGTAGAGCTGGCCGGGGACGGCGCCCTGCAGCGTGCACACCTGGTTGGCGACCGAGTCGTACCCGGGCCCGCTCGGCACCAGATTGAGCCCCGCGCAGCGCAGCTCGAGCGGGCGGAACTCGTTGGCCATCAGCGCCTTGAAGCCGTACGCCAGCGGGTTGATCCAGTAGATCCACACAAACCAGCCGTGCATCGAGTTGGGCGGCTGCAGGTAGCCCGTGTAGAGGATCATGAAGAGCAGGCAGATGCCCGACAGCGTGTGCGCAATGTCCGCGTTGGGCGACACGTTGCCGAGCAGGCGGAAGAACGCCGTCAGGCACATGCACCCGATCGCCAGGAACAGCAGGAACGCAAAGAACTGGCCCGCCGTGCGCCCGAGCCCCGCGGCAAAGTACAGGATCAGGCTGAAGACCGTGACCTGCAGCAGGATGAACGGCAGATCAACGACGATCTGCGCCAGGGACAGCGCCGCCGGGTGGTACATGGCAAACGACTTGTGCTTGTAGACGACCTCGCGGCCCTCGATGGCCTTGGGGATCTCGGCCTGCGCCGTGAGCGAGTTGAACAGCAGCGCAAAGAAGAGCACGCCGCCGCGCGTAAACGCCCCGTCCGACGTCGTCGGCAGGTCCAGGAACAGCGTGCCCACAATCGCCGCAAAGATCGCGTTGTAGATGACACGGAAGATCAGCGCCGCCTTGCCGCCCAGCAGGATCTCCCACTCGCGCCGCAGCAGGTGGCTGAGCTGGAACGCAAACGTCGTCGTGTACGGCGACCGCCGGCGCAGGCGGCTGCGCTCCGTGCCCATCTTGGTGCTGTCGACAAAGGCGCGGATCTCCTGCCCGCGCCCGTCCTGCGCCAGCTGCGCCTCGAACGCCGCGACCTCGGCCTTGAGCGCGCGGTGCTGCGCCGACGCGAGCCACGCGCGCTCAAAGTCCTCGGCCGTGCGCGGCGCCCGGTCCTCCCAGCCGGCCAGGACGCGGCGCTCGTTGAGCTGCGTGACGCCGGTCAGGAAATCCGAGGTCGTCTGGCGCGCCGGCTTGTCGATGCCCAGTGCGCGAAAGTACGCCACGGCCTCGCGCGCCGGCCCAAAGAACAGCTGGCGGCCCTCGTCGACCACCATGACCTTGTCAAACAGATCATAGATGTTCTCGGACGCCTGGTAGATCGTCACCACCGTCGCCTTGTGCAGCACGTCCGTGGTGATGCGCAGCGAGCGCACGTAGTCCAGCGCCGAGCTCGAGTCGAGCCCGCGCGTGCTGCCGTCCCAAATGTCGATCGACGCGCCGCTCGCCACCTGCTCGGCGATGGACACGCGCTTGCGCTCGCCGCCCGACGTGCCGCGCAGAAACGCGTTGCCGACGATCGTGTCTGCGCAGCCCGTCAGGCCGTACATGTCGAGCAGCGTGTCGAGGAACTCGCGCCGGTACCCCGCGCGGTCCTGCAGCACGCGCGACGAGGGCATCTTGCACTGGATGGCAAACTCGAGCGTCTTGCGCACCGACAGCGTGGGAAAGTGCACGTCCTCCTCCTGGTTGTACGCCACCTCGCCGCGGTAGTGCTCCTCGACGGTCTTGGGGTCCAGCCCGCCGTACGACACCGCGCCCGTGATGCGGCGGTACGTGTGCCGCCGGTTGCCCAGCACGCGCAGCAGCGTCGAGCACCCGGCGCCCGGCCGCCCCAGCACCAGCAGCATCTCGCCGTCCGCCACCACGCCAGACATGTTGCGCAGCAGCTGCCGGTTCTTCTTGGCCCTGTCGCCGCTGAGAAGCTCGCGCACGCCAAACCCGCGCGCCGCGAGCTTGAAGAACTTGTACACGGGCGTCACCAGCGTCGCAATGTGGCGGTTGCCCACGCTGTCGCCGAACACGCACAGGTCGTCAAACACCAGCCCGATGCGCTTGGCAAACGGCGGGCCCTGCGCCTGCTGCCGCCCCGTCAGCCACGACGTCAGGTCGAACCCGCCCGCCTCGGCCTCGGCCTCGCTCAGCGGCTTGCTGTACGTGCGCTGGATCGACTGGAACCGCGACGTCCCGCGCGACACGCTCACGCGCAGCGGCTCGCCAAACGACGTGCTTGGCTCTGCGGCCGCGTCGTCCAGCGGCACCGACGCCAGCGCGTCCGTCGACTTGTGCACCTTGCCGCCGTACCCGCTGCCGGTGGTGGCGCTGGCATCTGTGCCCGACCGGAGGCGCCTGGCCGGGCTCTCGTTGCTCGCCGTCGTGCTGCCGGCTGACGCCGGGCGAGACGGGGAGCTGTCCATCGCGCGCTACGCTCGCTACATGGTGGGGGGGGAGACAGGTCGGGCATTAGCAACAATAGTGTCCTTGAAGTCGCCCGGGGGGATGCTTGCTGGCTGACTCTGTACCTCGTGGAAAGGTGGCTTGCTGCTGGTACTGCTGGGATGTTGCCAGTCACAGCAGAAAAAAAAGGACGTCTGGTAAAGTCTCTGAAGAGTAAGAGAGAGACCAGCAGAGTCGGAAGCGGGGGCGACTGCACCGAGGAGACGACCGCCCTTTTATCGATGGTACACAGCCTTCTCTCGTGCGCCCGTCGGTGTCCGGCCCAGCCGGGCTGTTACACCAGCCGGGCGGGCGGGCGGCCGAGCCCGCAAGAAAATCCGCCCCGCACCCCCAAAAGTACGCGCACTGTGGAGCCGTGCCCAGAAGCCGAAGCGTGTGCGACGCGGGCCAAGCCCGGGCCCCGGGCCCTTTGTTTTGCGTGGCAGCCAAGATTGGCAGTGCGGCAAAGAACGTGCAGGCAGTAGGGACAGTCCGACACTTTTCCGGCTGGATTGCCCGCCATCGGACTTCGGAGTGCCCGAGATCCCCGGCACGCCTGCATGTGCCCGAGCCCCCCGCCGAGATCGGTCCGCGTGCGGGGGCAGTTGACTGCCCAATGAGACCCGTCGGGCGTGACGCCTTGTTCGTCGACGACGATCAGTCGCGCATGTCGTGCATGCTAGCAGCACCAAGGAAGTGGGGGGCGGGGAGAGACCAACTGAGAGAAGAGAAAGGGAGTCTGGATGGACCCGTCCGACGCGCCAGCACACGGCAACGGCGATACGCCTTCATGCGTTCGAGTGGCCACCGCTGCCGCCGCCGCCGCCGCCGTTGGTGCTGCCGCTGCGGGGGAGCGGGACGACGAGGTGGGCGGGGATGTTGACCTGGCGGTCGCCGTCGTCGTCAAACTGGACGCGGTACATTGGGTTTGCGAGCGGGTCGGGCGGGGCCGCGGGGCCGACGTCGGGCGGGCCCATGGGCACGCCGCGCACGGGCGGCAGGATGACGCCACTCAGGGCCGTATTTAGCGACGGCGGCACCACAACCGTGCAGATGTAGAACACCGTCGTGCCCGGATACAGCGCCAGCAGCCGCACGCCGCGCCCCAGCTCCGGCCGCGCCGTCCGGTCCCACAGCGACCGCCGCCGCCCGCCGCCGCTGCCGCCTCCCGCGGCGCCCAGCGGCTCCGTCACATACAGCACCAGCCGCGGGCTCAGCGTGTACGTCGGCCGCTCTGCGCTCTCCAGCTCGTAGTCCTGCACCGTGTACCGGTTCTTCTCCGCGCTGTACGACAGCACCGTCGCCAGGATCCACTCCTCCGCCTGCTCGGCCGTCGGCACCCGCGCCGCTACCAGGCTGCCGCGCGCCACCACCGCCGCCCGCCCGCTGCGCCCGCCCTCGTCGTCCCGCGCTGACCGGTGCGCCCCACTGCCGCCGCCGCCGCCGCCGCTGTCATGCCGCCGCACCCGCCGGTCGCTGCCGCCGCCGCCGCTGCTGCGCTCGTACGACCGGTCGCGCGACCGCCGCCTAGATCGGTCGCGCGAGTCGCGGCCCCTGCTGCGGTCGCGCGTATCGCGACCCCGGCTGCGGTCCCGTGCGTCGCGGCCTCTGCGGGCCGCGTCAGCCGCAGCTGCTTCCGCGCCCGTGCGGTCGCGGCTGCGCTGGCGGTCCACCGCTACACCCGCGCGCGGGCGGTCTGCCGCGTGGTCGGTGCGCCGGCGCTTGGCGCGGTAGTCCTCAAAGTCGTCGCCGTCGCTGGGCACGTCTCTGCTGGGCGCGTCTGCCAGCTGCGCGAGCATCCGGTCGACGAGCTCGATGGCCGCCGTCGCCGCCCGCTGCTCCAGCTGCACCAGCGGCCGCAGTTTGCTGCGCAGCGCCTCGTCTCGCGCCACGCCATTGCTGCTGCTGCTGCTGCTGCTGTTGCGTCCGGCTTCGGCCAGTGCTGTCTGCTGCTCCCGCCGCGCGCGCTCCAGCTGCTGCAGCTGCTGCACCAGCCCCTGCTGGAGCCGCTCGCTGCCCGCCGCCGCGGCCGCCACGGCCACTGCCTCGCTGCTGCTGCCGCTGCTGCTGCTCTGCTCGTAGCGCGACATTTGTGCAAAATGCAAAACCTAAATTAAAAAGAGCTGACGCCGGGCAAGCGGAGAAGGGCCCCATTGTGCGGGAAACCCGGGCTCCTGCCCTCGCGATTGGGCATATGGGGCAGGGTGTGCTTTGCTTTGGGCCAGCCGACCTGGATGGCGAAAGCCCATGGCACCCGGGCAGCAGAGAGCAGGATTGGAAGCAGAGGCTCCTCTGCAGCTACACCAAACCGGGGCTATGGTTAAAACTCTCCGAGACCGCTCTCTCCCCAGCCGTAGCTACTGGGGTCATCCAGATCACAGTCCGCTTGACTATCGGTGTTGTTGTCAGCTTTCCAGGGCCAGTCTGGCGGGCCCCACCCACCATCGTCGGGTTGGGGTGGATCAGGAAGGGTCCGGACAGGGTCATCAGTGACCTTTGTCGCGCACCAAGTGATATTTACCGTACTACCATGCTTAATGCCATACCATCTAATCGTCGAGTTGCAATCGAACTCGGTATTATTGATTGCAGTGACGTCTGTGGGCCAGAGACGGAGTTCCCACACGAACTTGCTCACAGGCATGTCTGGAGGAAAAATCCATTCGCCCCAATCAATACCGTTAACCGTGACCTTAAAAGTGATTTCCATATGCTAGAGAAGAACGGGTGAATCTGTGCTCGGAAATGTCGATGCTGACCGGAGAAGGGAGTGCGCGCCATTAGCCGGCTTTATATACCCGTGCACGCCTGAATTATAGCTGCTGCGGAAGCCGCCTGCCGACCTTTACTACAATCGTTGGGGGCCTCGGCCAATTACGTCATCGAATCCACGGGTGGGGCACACCCTATCCGGGGGTCGGCTGCGGCTGGGGGTGGCAAAAGGCGGTCCTTTCGGCTGGCCTTTTCTGACATTGGCCCACAGACTTGAGTGCCACCCCCGGTGCCGTACGTCACACCCCCCAAGCGGATATTGCGTCACAGTAGTAAAGCAATAGAGTGCAATGGCTGCTATTGTGGACGTCTACAGCCGACCTAAAGACGGTCGCATCCATTCGACGAAATGTCACTTCTATAATAGAGGCTCTGGGTGACAGAGTAGGGAGGGTGCTGACATAAAAGTGGCAGTTGAAGGCTAGAGGGACTATTCTTTGGATTCTCGGCGATCGGGTCGGTGGCCGCCTCTGTTCTGAGTTGCGCGACATCGAAGCGCTCAGGGTCGAAACAGAACCCCGCCCTGCCTCCCAGCATGCAAACGCCTTTGCTGGCCGTGTGCAAAGGATGTTGAAAAACAACAGTGCTGACCGTTCTTGACACTGGGGCTATAGCTAAAACTGCAATAGATCGCTCTCTCCCCAGCCGTAACTACTGGGGTCTTCCAGATCACAGTCTGGCGGGCCCCACCCACCATCGCCAGGTTGGGGTGGTTCAGGGAGGGTCCGGACAGGGCCATTGGCGACCTTTGTCGCGCACCAAGTGATCGTTACCGTACTACCATGCTTAATGCCATACCATCTAATCGTCGAGTTGCAATCGAACTCGGTATTATTGATTGCAGTGACGTCTGTGGGCCAGAGACGGAGCATCCATACAAACATACTCACGGACGTGTCAACAGGAAAAGTCCATTTGCCCCACTCGATGCCGTTAACCGTGACCCAGAAATCGATCTCCATTTGCTAGAGAATACGGGCGAAGCTGTGCTCGGAAATTGTCGATGTTGACCGGAGAAGGGAGTGCGCGCCCGTTAGCTGGCTTTATGTGTCCGTGCACACTTGGACTTTGACTGGCATGAGGTCGCCGGCTTGCCGCCCTTGACTGCGGTGGTTGAGGTTCCCACCAATGCCGCCGTGTGTCCACTGGTGGCGTGCGCCCAATCCGGGGTCGGCTGAGGCCAGGGTGGCAAAAAGAGGTGACTTTTCTGCCTGCGTTTTCTGGCACGGATACTGTGAGAGTGAATCTGCCTTTAAGGACGCCTGACAGTCTGTAAGTGAAGGCTAAAGGACGACACCCACACTCAAGGGCTCAGCGCTGTCCTCATAGTCGCCGGCGCGTCTCGGCTCGATTTGCCTCGCCCACCGTTATAGGTACCCTGGCTTTATTCTAGCGTGCTCTATTTTGTCCACCAAAAAAGTGGCGGCTCAACACCACCTCGAAGAGTAGACCTAGTTTCGGCTCTAGTGGTATTCGGTCAAGTGATTTTGCCACTCTTCTGGACTGATGGTTGAAATCCCATGCTGCTCGCACTCGAATGCGCCTATTACGTAATCTGCATCTGGGCTAGACATTGCTGCTGAGTTGGCGAAGATCTCTGCGAATGTTGTGGCAGTTGGCTGATGGATTGTGGATTGGGAGGGAGCGTAAAGCAGGCGAACAGCCAGCCTTTTATAGATTTCGCCAGGGCAGTTGGGGCCAGCCTTGTTGGCTCGGCGCTGCCGTTGTGTCTTTTGGCTTGTCAGCCCCACATCCCGTCGTCACCCGCTACAAACCGGCACGCAAGAAGATCTCTCTTTGGCAGCGGAAAGTAAAGACATCGACAAAGACCATCTGGGCACGGGGACTGGCAAGAGTGACCTTTGGCGTTAGCGCGATTGGCGGTTGACAGGCCATGCTGCGGCTTGACACAGCAGTGGTTGTCACGGTGCGTTCTTTGTAGCCGGGGTCGCGCAGGTCGGGCAGCTGCGGCTCTTGCGGATGGGGCCGCGGTATTTCAGCAAGGCGGTGACGGCGGCCCCGTTGTCCTGAATTCCGGTGATCCTCTTGCCGACCAGGTTGCGAAGCGGAGTGTCGTCGGGCGGCAGAGTGAGTGTGCCATTGACTCGAAGATTCCGGACTGAGGCCAGCTCAACCGCCCGTGCAAACTCGCCAACTGTCGCTTGTTCGCTGATAGTCACGACCCCTACGAGATCACAGTTGCCTGCCATGACCTGCATGATGATGACTCCTGGAAAATGCGTGCACACTGCGGGCCTGCTCATCGCTGGTTATGCTGCTTTGGTACGGTGTGGAAGCTGCAAACGCGAGTGGGGTGGAGTGCCGTTGCTGGGTCGGGTCGGGTGGGCACTGGCGCCTGCTTTTATGGCTGCCGGGGAGGCGGTGCCGTCGGCCCATGCCAAGGCAAACCACGGAGCTACCAGCCACTGCCGATGCATGGTGGCCGCAGACAACGCCGCCAGGCTGCAGCCGAGGTGTTCCGGCAAGTGTGGCGTCCTCCGCAGATCCCCCTGGCTGACAATGCCGTGCCACAAACGTGGGGATGCCGCCCGCAGCATGCACCAGCTCCAGACAGGGTCCTTTTCCGCCCCCGCTTTGGAGGGGTGCATCGGGTGCAGCCTTTCAGATCAAACGTCCACTGAGCAACAAATAAAACACGGTCCGTCGGAATGCCGCGGCCTCTTCTAAAGCTCAGAGACAACGAACTGGCCAACCCCCGCCCGAGGAGTGACACACCATGGCCTATGGAGCGGGAGGTTGGGCCACCGTGTGCTCCGGGCAGACGTGGTCGTATAGAATGCTGTCTGGCGGATACACGACTACGCCGTAGGCAACGACAAACGAGTATGCACGGTGCGCGCCATCCTCCGGGGTGAGCCGAATAAATGCCACGTCGCCTCGAAACCCAAGCAACTCCAGAAAGTACACCCCGTTCTGAAGGTTACGTGTGAGCGGGTGAAGCACGGCGAGATGATCGTTGGATTGCGCTGGCAGAGCAGTCGACTCGTCCACACTAATGACCTCCACGATTACGAAGGGGGGCGAAGGTGGGTCCACGCAGGTCACAGAGCTGGCGCAAGAGTCGGAATGCCACATGCCTGGAGAGGGGCAAAGCGGGCGGAGTGGTGTTCGGAGGACGGCGGGCTGCCAGCTCCACGCACCTGCCCCCCTGACAGCTGGTCATATATACCCCTGGCGCCGCCTCGCGTTTGTAGATCATGGTGCGGGATCTGAGGGGCTGATCATGAGGCTCAGCTTTCCAGGCGCAGCATTACCGGTGGCGCGCGACGCAAGCCAGCTGCGGATCCGCTGCTGCAGGACCAGGTCTGGCTTCACCTGGCTGGCGTCCAGCGGGAGCCCGGTAAACGGGTCGGTGCTGTGCTCGCGCAGATGGCGGTCGATTGTGGACCGATCGCAGCGCGCGGTGCTCGGCAGGAAGACGGGGTCGCGCATCAGACAGTGCGTAACAGAGTCGACGAACTCTGGCGGGCAGTCCGGCGGCGGGTGCTCGTAGACGTCGGTGTGCGGGGGTGCGGGTGCCGGCTGCGGCGCGCCTCCGGTGCCCACGGCTTGGCGGACGCGGTGCCAGGCATTGTCCCTTTGCGCGCGCGGGAGGCGCTGCGAAGGCTGCGCCCACAGCTCGATGCCGCCGATCCCCAGCGCGCCCGCGTTGTGCATTGAGGCAATGCGCAGCTTGACCGC
>JANBUN010000030.1:0-16026 GCA_027579315.1 Coemansia helicoidea | reverse complement strand
ACCACCTACAGCCACCACATGCAGTGGCATTCATTCGGCAATGTTATACAGGAGCGCCCAGTGCGTCTCTGGCCAGACAGCTTCTGGGCTGGCGCGGCCGCTGCCATTTTCTCTCGTCTGCGGTCTCTTGTGTCTTTCATCGCTAGGCATATCCGAACAAAAGCCACAAAAACGTAGCCGCTGCAATGAGGTTCTTCGGATACGTCGTTGCCATCATGGCGGTGGGAGCCGGCGCTCTCGGCGCATCCCCCGCCACTGTCGGTCAGGGCCAGGCGCAGCAGATCGTGTGCCAGGTCAACCGCGACCGCGTGAGCCGGTATCTGTCGCCGGTGTTCCTCCACCGCACGCTGTCGGACGCGGCGATCACACTGGGCCAGCGCTACGAGGAAGGTACCCTGGACAGCAGCTTCTTTAACCAGCTCGTGGCCCGCAGAATCTCCCCGCTGGGCAGCAGCGTCCGCACCAGCTACAAGGTGCTGGGCACGTTCACCAACGACAGCGACTATGTGGAGCGGCTCGAGCGGACCATCTATGACCAGCTGTTTGACCGCACGCTGGACGCCATCGGCGTGAGCGAAAGCAACGGCGTGTACACCGTCGTTCTGGCGAGCGGGCTGGCCCAGCGGCCCAGCACCATCGATACGTGCCCGACGGGCACCGCGCAGTTCTCGCCTTCGGACCCCGGCAGCAGCGGCGGCAACCCAGCGAACGTGGTCAACGGCGTGGATCTCCCGCAATTCCTGTGCACGTTCAACAGCGCCCGCACGCGTGCGCATGCCGATGCGTTTGTCGTGCACCGCGCACTGGCTGACGAGGCGCAGGCGCAGGTCGAGCAGATGGTCCAGCTCGGCCACTACACCGTCGATGGCCCGCGCAAGGTGGACGAGTCGCTCTATGCGGCCGGCGTCAGTGTCAAGCAGCTCTACTGGATGGCTGGCGACACGTACCACGGGGCCACCAGCCTGGTCAACCTCCTCACGGCCAACTACGCAAACTACGTGAACAACCCGGTCTACTCGGTCATTGGCGTCGCCCAGAAGAACGGCTACTGGTCCGTCATCCTCGCCTCCCTCTACCGCTCCGTCCATGCGTACTCGCCGTGCCCGCTGACCCTCAGCGACGTGGACTACACGTCCTGAGCCCGCACTCTTTTCCTCGCACTGCTTGGAGCCAACTTGGCACTCTACACTTTCTTTTGTTGCAGCAACGGCCAGCGCTTGCCAACGTCGGAGATGGATGGTCTGCAGAGAAGCTCCAGGATGTCCGAAATGACCCTCGGCGCGATAGCCCCGCCAGAGATCCCCAATGCATCCACGGGCGATCGCGGCTCGTTGCTGCTGGACCGGTGTGGCGGCGGCTTGGCGAGCGATCAGCAGACAAGAATTTTTAGGCAATGTCACGTCGTTGGGGGGGAGGTTGACATCTCCTGGGCAGACCTCCTGCCCGCCGGCCCCTCCTTCTCCTTAGCTTGCACCCGATATCATGAACTAGCAGAACGTCCAGGCACGGCGCGCGAGATGGCGGTCTCAACCATAGCTACGGTGGGCGATCTTCCGGAAGAGGTGCTGCTGCTTGTGCTGCGTTTTGCGGCTGGCGCGCCCGCTCGTGCCCTGCGGGCGTGGAAGGCGTCTTTCCCGCTGCTCGGTGTGTGCCGGCGCTGGCGGCAGCTGGCGCAGCAGCTCGTGTTTCGTGTTGCCCATATCGAGTGCCGGCGGGTGCGGCGGCGCGGCGCCGGCACGCGCGTGCTGCTGACCAACCTGGGGCTTGTCGCATGCCATGTTGATAGCGTGCGGCAGCTGGTGCTGAGCGCGGTGGCCGGCCCGCAGCTTGTGGAGCAGATCGGCAGTATGCTGTCAGAGCTCCGCCAGCACCCGGGGCTGTGCGCCAAGATCCGGTCGCTGACCATCCGCGGGTCCGCTGCTGCTGCCACCGCCGGCCTGCTGGAGGGGCAGGCGGCACCGGCCGTGGAGAGCGAGGGTTTTGCAGCGGTGGCCGCAGCATTGACTGCGGCCGCGCCCAACGTGACTCAGGTGCGCATTGGTGCTGGTGCAGACGCGCGCGTGTCAGGTGCCATCGGCGGACTACTTGTGGACGCATACGCCTGCCAGCTGCGGCACATCGAGTGCCCAGCGCCGGTCGCGCTAGCACAGCCCGGGCTCTCAGCCACGCTGACGCATCTGAGCATTACTTTGGGCGCCGGCCCTGCCTCCCGCCTTCCGCGCGTGTGCGCCGCCTCTCTGCAAGTCCTGCGGCTGGACGGGGTACCGCCTGGTTTCTCTTGGGCCAGCGCGTTTGGCGACAGCGATACACGTTCGGCAGCTGTCTGCTTTTCGAGCCTGGTCGAGCTCTGCCTGTGCTACGGCACGGCCCGCGGTCGCAGCGTGTGCGCCCCCCGCACAAAGGCAACGGCTGCGGATGACGTCACGCTTCGCTTCCCGCAGCTGCGGCGATGCAAAATCGACGGCTGCCAGCCACACGGCGGGCCATTCGCCGCAGTGCAGCTCCCGCCAACCGTGGACTGCCTGTCGTTTGCGGGGCGCGCCGAGACAGCATTGGCGCTGAGCAGGGCGGGGGTGGAGCGCGCGGGGACGGTGCGGGTGCGCGTCAGCCTGGAAGACGGCCGCGACAGCATGGAGGCGTTCTGCTCGGCAACCAACTACTGGTTCGGGCGGGTGGCGGTCCGCTGCGAGGCAGCGCTCGAGCTGCACCTGCACCGGGCGACGCTCGACGCGCGGCAGATTGAGTGGCCGCGGATGACGCAGCTGTCAATCCATGGGCCCTGTGCACTCGACGCCGTGGCCAGAATTGCCCAGCGCGCAGAGGCATTGCGGCGGCTGGAGGTATACGAGCTATCCGTGGGTTCTTTGGTCGACGATGCTGCCACGCCAGGCCCCGATGATGTCCCGCTGCCGGAGCTGCGCACCAGCATCGAAACGCTGACGCTGCACAGTGCTGCTGACGAGCCGTGCTCGCCGCAGGTGACAGGCGCCATCCGGTGCCTGCTGCTGCGGCTGCGGCTGCTGACCCGCGCCAACCTCAGCACTTCATTCGGCGTGCACGCTTCCGATCTGCGACGCCGGTTTGGCCAGCAGTACCCGCACGTCGAGGCAATGACCATCAAAACGTACTAGAGCTCCTGCATTCACCCCCTCTTTGCATGCTAGAGTAATGTTTAGTGCTTCTAGGGCCTTTTTGAGTACACAGAAAGGTCTGGTAAGGGACGTTTGTCGCTACCCAAAAGGGACACGTCTCCATTGACCCTGGCTGCTCCGGCTCCCTTTCCCCACTCGAATTCACCACGGCAGTGCGGCCCTGCCCAGCACCAACCTCAGCTCCCTCCACCGCCGATGGGCACCCCCTCCCCTCACCCGACCCAGTAGCACTCTGAGCTGGCTACCGGGGCCTTTCTTCGGTTCTGTTCTCGACACAATATAATTATTGCTACCAAAACAACCTAGACGTCCGCCCGCTGGTTGCCCGGGATGCCGGCCTTCTCTACTCGAGCGTTAAACACACGCTTGTGACTTGCCGCAAGGCGTTGCCAACCAGTCGCTTTCGGACCAACAAAGCTCTATTCTCTCTCACTGACTCAATTTCTCAAACTGAACTTTAAAATTTCTCTGATCTGGCCGCAAACTCGACTCTTGGGCTACCTTTTTAACCTCCTTCCATTCTTCACGGTCATGGTTGCCTTCGGGGATCGAGAAGACGACCCACATTGTGATCGCATTGATATACACCTTCACCTCGTAGTTCAAGTAAAGATTGAATAGCATGTCTCCAATTTGCACACAATCATAAAATCCGGTCTCGTTAATTTCTTGTATCCGCGGCTCGTAGTCGCTGAGATCATAACTGAAGTAGTTTGGATCGACGGGTAATGGACTACCCGTATACTGATCGCCCACTCCGCTTGCCCGCCATGCCGCATGCTTGTCTGGAGTCACCCACTCAGGAGGCACGATGGTGAAGTACTCACAAGTGGGAAATTCATTAGTGGGAAGTTCACTAGTCGGAGATTCACAGGGGAGGTCATCATCATTGGTTGGTTCACCCATGGTTGTACGAGAGCAGCAATGGAGCGATTGAGTGCGTTCTTGTGCGGATGCCGTGGAAACTCCCCTTCCGGCAGCACTCCTTCCAGGCTGTATTTATGTGCGCTACGGCGCCCTTGGCATGGGCCCGAGTCAACTTGAAACACACCAGGGCTGGGGGGGGGGGCGTGGTTGCATCGACTGTGGCCGACAAAGCGGGGCTGCGTAATTCCTCGTGGCCCCCTACAAAGAGCACCCTGCCACAAACTCACCAGCCAATGTCAACCCTGTCATTCTCCCTAGCGATTTGGGAGGGAGGAGTGTGGACGCACACCAAGACTTGCCAAGCACTGCTCTCTCTGCAGTGTTAAAGTCCAGCATCTACCCCCACTGTGACAGTGTGGCCCAGCACAGCGACAGTGGGGCTCAGTGCGCCCATCGTTTTTCTCTTCCACATTAGCCCGGCGCTGCGACTGTCCTGTGCAGCTTGCCTCCACAGCTGCGCACAGAAAAAAACAGACAGATGGGCGACGACAACAAGTGAGAGTGTCCCTTGAAGCGTTGTCCGCTGGGGCAGCTTCCGCCGTCAGAACAGCGACACCTACCAGCCAGTCGGCAAGGTGGGCACTAAACGGCGACGTGATGCACCTGACACGCTACGTAAAGTAAAACAGGCCCCGCCGCGGGTCGGGCGTGGAGGCGCCGGCTCTGGCTTGTGCGTCGCGCTGCTTGCAGCGGCAGCATCCGTGCTCGCCCTCGTCGGGCATGGCGGCGGCGTCGCCCGCACAGTCCGCGAGCTGGTCGCTACTGGCGGCGGTGCTGAGCGCGACCCCGGTGGCGGAGCTGAGGAACTCCATGGGCGAGATGCTGTTGAGCGTCGCCATGGTGCGCGGCGTGGGCGGGTTGAAGGCGTACTTTGAGGCGCGGCGCGTCCGCGGCGGCGATGGCTCCTCGCTGCCGCTGGCTTCTCCCAATGCGTCCTCGGTGCCGGCGGCAGCAGTGGAGGCGGCGGGGCGGGCGGCGCCGAACCGCTGGCGGAGCGCCTGCTCGCCCTCGCGCATCCTGCGGTGGAAGGCGTCGGCAGAGCCGCTGATGAGGTTTGCCTGCGTGGAGCTCTCGGGGCCCAGCTGCTCCGAGATGCGCGTGGTCGAGAACTCGGGGTAGATCTGCGGGCCGAGCTCGTTGACAAGCTCGGTGATGTCGTCGGACAGCTCCTCGCGCTGGCGCGCCAGCGGCTCGGTGTGGTCGGTCCCGACAATCAGCGTCAGGAACAGCGGGCGGATCGACTTTACAATGTCCACGGCCTGCTCGCCAAACACCAGCGCCGTGTAGCTCGTAAACGCGGCCAGCGCCCACGCCCACATGTAGATGGCCACGCTCGACAGCTGCGCCACCTGGCGGAGCACGTCCGTCTGCAGCCACGCGGGCGCTCGCCGCACAGCCACCACCGCGGCCACCGAGTACAGCGTGTACAGCAGCGGCACCAGCACCAGCGCAATTAGAATCTTCCACGTCGCGATGACATCACGTGCCCGCACCTTTACGGTCGACACGGCCAGCGCGGCGCGCGCCTTGCGCTTGCTGACGACGCTGGTCACGACAAAGACGGGCGCGTTGAGGACGGTGCCGGGGAGTGCGAGCAGACCCATGATGGCGAGCCAGACGACGCGCCAGACGAACAGCGCGCCGGCCTGGGCGCGGCCGATGCGCATGGACTCGACCTGGTGGTCGCGGAGCCCGTAGTAGCGCAGGTGGCGGTTGTAGTCGGCGATGCGCCTGCGCAGCTCCTTGACCTCGGGCAGATCGCGGTACGTGTTGTAGCCCTTGATGAAGCGGCGGGTCAGCTCGACCTGCTGCGCCATGGTCAGCGAGTGCTGGGTCGGGCGGTACAGGCGGCGGCCGGCCTGAATCAGGCGCAGCGTCTCGGGGTCGGGCGTGTTGAGCGTGACCTGCTTCAGGCCGTTGGCGACGGTGGTGAGCAGCTCGTCGCAGGCCTCGCGCTTGGCGTCGCCGCCGCGGCGGTACTTTTCAACCAGCTCGGGCGGGATTTCGATGGGCTGCCCAAAGTCGATGACCGCGCGCGAGCGGAACTTGCTTGGGTGGAAGTAGTTGAGCCCGGTCGGCACGATCTTGAGCCCCAGGTCCGGGTTGGCCGCAGTCGCGCCCAGCGCCATGATGGTGGCGCCGGCCTTGAGCGGCAGCATCTCGGTGCGGTCGTGCGACCCGCCCTCGGGGAAGATGCCCACGCACTCGCCCCTGTTGAGGCGGCTGTAGACGGCGCGGTACATCTCGTCCTGGTCGACGGGCGGCACGATCTTGTAGGCGGTGCCGTCCTGCTGCGTCAGGGGCTCCATCACCTTGAGCTCTTTGATCTCCTTGGAGATGCGCAGCTGCGTGTCGGACAGGACCTCCGCGACCCTGAGCATCCCCACGCCGCGCGGCAGGCCAATCTTCATCCCGGGCCGCAGCTCGGTCGTGAACCGCGTGCCGGTGCCGGACACCAGCGTCGGCTCCGCGTAGCGGTCCTCGAGCTGGATGCGCCCGCTGCCGGCCACCGCCAGGTCCTGCTGGCGCTCGACCGGGATCCCGCGCAGGCAGCGCCCGTAGAAGCCAATAAACCTGCGTCGCATCGACACCGCGGCCGCCAGAAAGTACACGCGCCGCATCGCGTGCATCAGCAGGATGACCGGGTCGACAAACTGGTTGTGGTGCGGCGCAACGACAAACATGACCGGGCCCGTCGTCGGAATCAGATGCGCATTGCGCTCGGCGATTTCGCGGAAGAACAGGCCCACCACGCGGGTCCAGAACGCACGGAACAGGTCGTAGATAAGAAACGTCTCCCCGGCGTCGTCGACGTCGCCAGTGGCGGCCGGAGGGGGGCCCGCAGGCGCAGCGCCGTCAGAGCCCATTTCGTGCGCGTTAACGGGGGGACAAGCAGATAGACCCTGAGAGTGCACGGCATAGAAAAAGAGAGGAGTGGAGGAGAGATCGGCGCTGCGCTCTGGTTGCTCGAGGCGGGGGGCCTGGCCCCTGCCGGCGGTGGATGTCAAATGCACGTGCTGGCTGCCGTCAGCGCTGAAGGAGCGGCCCGCCACGCAGGCCGCGACTGCGACGCACGGGCTGACTGCGCCTTTGTCTTGGCATGTGGGGGCGGGCGTTGCTACCCGGAGCCGCCCTCGAGCAGGATGGCCGCAGCCCGGTCGCCGTCGCCGCCCGCGGAGAGGAGCGCCTGCACGACGCGCTCGCGGCCGGCGTCGGGGAACATTGCCAGGACGCCCTCGACCAGCTCGTCTGGCACGGCGGCAGCCTGCGGCGGCGGCCGTGGCTGCGCGGCCCGCATCGGCGCCGCCGGTGCAGCGTCGTGGCTGCGCGGCGGCCGGCGCGGCACGAGCAGCGGGCCGACCCACCGGCGGGCCGCGGCCTCGGCGCAGCGCGGGAACCGCCACTGCTGCAGACCGGCCACGTCCGCGCTGTAGACCATGCTCGCGGCCACGCCGGCCAGCGCGGGGACCAGCGCGGCGGGCATGCGCGCCAGGAGCAGCGACGCAGCCGCCGCGTCGGCCAGCCACTTGTCGCCGAGATCCACGCCCAGCAATCGGGTCGCGGACGCCGCGGGCACCTGCACGTGGAACTGGTGCAGACACGCAAACAGTAGCATGTAGGGCCCGCCGGCCACAATGTTGACTGCGGCGTGCACGTGCGGCAGCAGCGCCCACGCGAGCAGCAGCGCCGCGACACACAGCGTCTGCCCGACCACCGCGCACACAAACACAAACGCCGCAAACCGCCGCGTGCCAAACGCCCGCTCCAGCGCCCGCAGCTGGTACAGAAGCACCGCGCCCGTCGCCGCCTCCCGCGCTGACGGGAATCCGAGCTGCGTCGTCACCAGCCGCCACGCCTCTCGCCGCCGAGTGAGCTGTGGCGCCACGCGCAGCCGCACCAGCGCCGCCCGCCAGCTCGCCGCGCCGCCCATGGCCAGCGCCGACCCCGCGCAGAGCTCGGCGATCCACAGCTTGATTGCCGCCGCGCCCTGCAGCCCGTGCGCCGACATTTCGCGCTCTCGTGGGTGTGCGGCCCAGCGAGCCCAGGAGCAGTAGAGATTGTTGAGAGGCCCGTAGAGGTTTGTTTTTTTTGCCGCAGCGCCTAGCCGCCTCGAGGGATAGCGGCCCTTACGCCAGATTCGCGGGTGTTATGCGTTTGGGCACGAGATGGGGGCGATGTGGGCTTCCATCATCAACCATGTTCACACGTTGCACCGCGGCCAGCGCATGTCACCGGCCGCCCAGGAGCAAGCCAGGGGCCACCATGGCACACTGCAACTCGTTGCTGCCAAAAAACGACTGCGAGCGCGCGCTCCTACCTTGAGCGTCTCAATAGGGACGCCGCTAAACCTTCGAGGGCCGCTGTTGCGTGCGACTGCGGAAAGACGGCCAGCGCCTCGCAGGCGCGCTGTGCGTACTGGTGAGCAAGCGCCCGCGTGCGGTCGATGCCGCTGCTGGCGTGCACCAGCCGCCAGGCAGTCTGCACGTCGCCGTCCGCAGAGAACCTGCGGGCCACCAGCGGGCCGAGCTCCGGGTGCTCCTGCCACGCGTAGAGCACGGGCGCCGTCGCCAGACCCAGCTCGAGATCCGCACCCACAGGCTTGCCCAGCGCGGCCGACGAGACCGTAAAGTCCAGCAGGTCGTCGATCAGCTGGTACGCAATGCCAATGTTGCGCCCAAACAGATGCGCCGCCTCGGCAATGTCGTCGGTCGAGTTGCCGAGGAGCGCTGACGAGCGGCAGCTCTTGGCGAGCAGACTCGCCGTCTTGAGGTACGTCTTGTCCAGGTAGTACTCGAACGCCCGCTCGTCGGGCTGCGCCATCGATGCGTCCTCCAGGTTCTGCAGCTGCTTGAACTCGCCGTCCACCAGGTCGCTCAGCACGCTGGACATGATCTCGATCACCTCGGGGTCACGCAGCCGGGCGAGCGCCATCGACGCGCGCGCTAGCAGGAAGTCGCCGGCAAAGATGGCCATCTTGTTGCCGAATCGCCGCTGGATCGCCGGCAGCCCGCGCCGCGTCTCGGCGTGGTCAATGACGTCGTCGTGGAGGAGCGACGCCGTGTGGATCAGCTCGGTTATCTCTGCCAGTCGTCGCTGGGTCGGCAAGATGGTCAGCCCCCACCGCACAGACGGCTCGTAGGGTCGCCCGCCGTTGCTGTCGCGGGTCGCACTTGCGACCAGCTGGTTGACTGCTTGCGATTCTCTATCGCTGTCGATGTTTTGCGACAGAGCGCGGTCCATCAGCGAAAAGTCGATCCGGTCGATGTCAGAGCCGACGAGAATCGATGTTTCGCCCGTGCGCCGGGTGCCAATGCTCGCCGCCTGCGCGATGAGCATGACCAGCATCGGCCCGACGTGCTTGCCACCGCCCGCAAAGTAGTACTGCGATACGGCGTTGAGCATTGGGTGCCCGCTTTCCAGCAGCCGCACCATGCTGTCTGTGACGAACGACAGCTCTGGGCCGACCAGCTCTTTGGGGCCGACTGGTTTGCGATCTCGCTCGCGGTCGCCAGCTACTTTGGTCTTTTGGTCAAGGTCTTCTGCTGCTGACGCCGCCTCTCTTGTGCCGGCCCCTGCGCTGGGTGCCTGGATGTCAGAGGCCCGTATCGGCTCGCGCAGTCGCGCCATGGCGGGGCTCTGTGGTCCGGGCAGCGTCTCGCGCAGCCCCGTGGTTTCGATCTCTACTTTAAGCACTGCTTTGTCGGAGCCGACAGCCAGTTTGTCCAGCGGCCGCGATTCGGATGGACGGCCCAGGGCGTTGCGCGCAAATGCGCCCAGACGGCCGAGCGCAGCGCGAGCCTTTGCCGCCATTTGCTGCTATAGTATCAAGTCGCAAGTTGCCAAAGCAAGTTAGATCAGGGAGCCACGCACCCGATGGCTACTGGAACTGCTGTATTTGCGCCCTTGATATGTGCAGCAGGGTAATGGGTAGACGTGCTAGTGAAAGAAAGAGGCAAGCTGGTACGTTGGCCAGGCAGAAAGGGGTGCCAATCCCCACCTCGCCAGTCGTCTACTCCAAGTCGCGCTGTCCCCCTCTCTCGCGCGTGCTGCAGTCTCCGCTGTGAACGGGGGGCCCTCGCCTACTGCAGCTCTTGCGCTGCAGCCACGTCGACGTCGCCTGGGTGTCCAGTGCGCCAGGCAAATTTAACGCTGGTCAGGTGCGGGTTTGCTGCCTTGATTGCTTGCTCGAATTGAACGCCCGTCTCGATCCTGTCGGCGGCAAACATGGGCAGGAACAGCTCGCGCAGCGTTGGCGGAAACACGAGTCTGGGAGGCAGGGAGCTCACCACGTCGCCCCTCAGCCCCGATATGTGCAGCATCGCCAGCCGCGGGCACATTTGCGCCAGGCACTCCACAATGCGAGCCATGTTGCGGCGATACACGTCGCAAAAGTCATCCACGTCAAAATACAGGTAGAGGCATCGGAGGCTCGCAAATGCCCCACTGTCCAGCATCCGCCCCGCGACAAGCTTTACCGCGAGCGGGCAGTTCACATGGAACCAGAGGTACGAAAGATGCGGGGCCCGCTCTTCAATAGTGCTCAGCAGGGATGCGGGGACATCGCCATTGTGAGTGAGCCGCCTCAGGCGGGGGAATGCACAGACGGCGCGCGCTGCGATCACCGCGTCCACCACCCCGAATGAGCAGCCGATAAAAATGCTCTTTAGCTGCGGATACTCGTTCACGCTGCTAGAGCTGGCGTTGCTGCGCAAAAGCATGTCCAGAGTGTCGTTGTCTGTTTGACCAATGTACAGCTTTAAGAGCGTTGGGGCATTGCGACGGATCAGTTCGAGCGAGTTGTCGGGGCTGATAGCATCCACCATGGTGATCTCCTGCAGATGATGCCAACCAAGGCTGGCGCGCGGTGCCAGCATGGAAACTGCACTGCTGCCGTCATGGGCGCGCGCAAGAACCTGGGCGAGGCGGTCCAAGATGTCCAAATGCAGCATCCTCAGATTGTCTGTCCGAGGGTGATGCAGCGTGTTTCCACGCACGCTCACTTGGATGGCGTTGGGCGCGATGCGGCAGGCAAACTCTGTGGCGCCCTCAACAGCTATTTTGACGCGCTCTGGCACCACTGCCACGTGTACCTCCTCGCTGTCGCCAAGCAGAGCGCGCGGGTCGGTGTATACAACGTCAAACGAAACCATTTGTGCGCGCAGCAGGGGCTCCAGGCTGTCGCACATCGCATCCATTGCCGACAGATCCTCGGTGCCGGCAAGAATCGCGCAGACATCGATGAATACGTGCAGCTTTTTGACCAGCTGGCGGCGGCCATTGAACAGCTCGCCGGTCAGCGGCGGGTACAGCCGCGCGTGGAACTGCACCAGCGAGTTGTAGGGGAGGCTGATCATGGCCTCGGCGTAGAACTGCTCGTGGGCGTGGTGCCTCCACAGCCTGTTTTGCTGCAGCAGCGCATTCAGGGTGGCCTTGACCTTGCCGCCCCTCACGACATGCTTGAGGATCAATACCACAGCGACATCCGGCAGCGTTCCAAATGAGACGGGGAGCTTCATCGCGGCTTGGTGGCTGGTGGCTGATGGAGGGGGTGCGCTTGGCGGGTAATGCTGCCGTCCTGCTTGCTCCTGTCCGCGCTGGTCCGGCTTTTAAGCGCGCCACGGCCGACCGCTGTCACTAGCCAACTGCATCACGCCTCATGCCGCAAGGAACATGCACAACAGTGGCCGACCCTGGGGAGACAACCTAGCCCATTGGCACTGCTGGGACCGCGACTGGCGATGGACGATGGCTAAATTGCAGAAGGCGGCCCGCCTGCGCCTCTATCGTGCAAAGCCCAATGGAGGATTGATGGGAGCGGTGAAGGGCAAAGGGACGCCCCCTATAAGGCTGGGGTTTGGGCACCGCGCTGGCAGACACAGGGGCACTGGGAAAGCAGGGCACACCGAGCTACTCAACCTGCATGTCCCGGGCGCCTACGGAGAAAGAAGTGTTTGCTGGCCGTATTCTCGGGCCCACGCAATGGGTTCGCCACTCCAGGCTCGTTTATTATCTCGCAATTGTCGACGTGCGGATGTCAGGGTCTCGACCCCTGCTCCGCAGCACCCTGGCCGTCCCAGGTCTAGATGCCCAATTGGTAGGCCGGTAAATGGAGAGAGAATCGCCGAACGCTATAGCCTGCGGCCTCTAGGGCGCCCTGGGCAGCGGCTTGTTTGCGTGAGAGCCGAGGTCGATGACGGGGCGGGGGGCGGCGGCCAGGGAGTCGCGGACCAGGGCAGCCTGGCGGTAGGCGGGCTCGGTCGGATCAAAGTACTCGAGCAGCTCGGCGTAGTCGTCTGCGGCCGCGGCGGCAGAGGGCGGCAGAGGGGCGTCGATGCGCATAGCAGCAAGCTGGCGGTCCAGCTCGAGCATGTGCAGGGCCATGGCCATGGCCGCCATCTCCTTGCCAAACTCGTCGAGCAGGATGTAGCCGTGCACAAAGCGCTTGATGGGCGTGCCCAAGAAGGCAGCCGTGGCGGCCACCACCTCCTTTTGCGACATCCCGCGCTCGGCGGCGGCGGGCTCCATCTCCACGTCCATAGCGTGGTCGAACGCAGCGGGCGCGGGGCTGACCGCCAGGGCGACGCGCGGGCTGGCCGCGGCGCGGCGCTGCGGGCTGGCGGGCGCGGGGCTCGGCGGGTGCTCGTAGTCGGGGATCGGGTGCACGGCGCCGACGCGCACAGCGGTCTCGATGCCCTCGCGCAGCTGCTTGGCCAGGCGGGCCGGGAACTTTGGCACGCGCTCCGACTTTACATACGCGTCGGCCGACGCCCACACAAAGGCGTCGTAGAGGAACAGCGGCTGGTGCTCGCTGCTGCTGCTGCTGCCGCTGCCGGCCAGCGTGGCCGAGTTGGCCATGAACAGGTACGACGACAGGGCCGGGTCGCCGACGCACGTCAGCCGGTTGACCAGCGACGTCAGCGTCAGCCCAAACGCAATGTGGCGCTTGACCAGCGTCGTCATCTGCCGGACAAGCGACGCCAGGAATGCGCCCGGGTAGAACAGCGCGTCCGACACGCCGCCGCCAGAGTCGGGTGCGGCAGGCAGCAGCTCGTGCTGCGGCCGCCAGTGCCGCTGGATGCACGCCTGGGCGGCGCGCAGTCGCTGCAGACAGTCGTCGACATAGACGTCGCACTCTTTGCTTTCGCGCATGATGTGCGAGCGCATGGTCTGCAGGTTGCGCTGGGGCGCCTCCAGGCGCTGGCCCGCGGCATCGGTGATGGAGCCGGAGCCGGAGCCGGCCTGGTCAATGCGGATGGCAGCGGAGACGACCACGTCCGGCATGGCGGCGGAGATGGACCCGGGCGTGGCGTCCAGGAAGCGCTCGACCACGGCGCGCACCAGCTCCTGGTCGACGGCCGGCGACGCGCCGAGCCCGAGCGCCGGCTGGTGGCCCACGTCGGCTCCGTCGGCAAAGTTGCGCAGCACCAGGCTGGCGTAGGCAAACTGGTTCATGGTGCCCAGGATCGCGTCAAACAGCCGCAGCGCGTTGAGCGCCAGATGGGTGCCGTCGTCCACCTCCATCCACGAGATCATCGCCGCGCGCACCGTCGGCGCTGCGTCTGTCGCGCGTGCGCCCGGAGCCGGCAGCAGCTGCGTGACGTCAGCCCCGGGCGGCAGCAGCAGCTGCGCGGCCTCGGCGCGCATTGCTTCGTCGTCGATCGAGTCGAGCAGCTCTCGGTCCTCTTCGGACAGCAAGCTCCACACGGCAGCCGCATCGGCACCACCATCGCGCGGGCTGCCATCGCGATCGCTGCCGCCAGCGGCGACGGGTGCGCGCTCGGGCGACAGGTCGGAGCCCAGCAGCACCATGAACAGGGCGTCCAGCACTCTGTCGCTGTGGGTGGCGCCGAGCAGGTCGCTGAGGTAGGACACGGTGGTGATGACCTGGCTCTTGGCCGCAAGCGGCGTGGCCGGCGCGGTCGCCGACAGAAGCGCGGGCTCGATGTGCGTGCGCAGAAAGGCGTTCACCAGCTGGCTCTGGACGGCCGCGACTACGCGCTCGGCGCCCTCGGCCACGCATGCAACCTCGTCGAGCAGCTCCCAGCATACAAAGAATGCGTCAACGTGCACCAGCGCCTCGCGGGCCGCTCCGACAATCGCGTCCTCGCGCTGCTCCTGCTCGGCGCGTGCGCGCAGCAGTGTGGGCGTGCCCAGCAGAGCGCGCAGGCGGTCGCGCACGTCGGGCGGCGGCGGCGGCGACCCGCCCCGGGCCATGCGGCGCTCCAGCGGCCCCATGCAGCGTGGCCCGCGGTACGCGCTGCCAAACACTGCGGCAGCCGGGGACCGCGGCACCGGGCGGTACATGGGCATCTGCGAGTAGAGGTAGCCCATGTGCTCCACCAGGACCTCCACAATGCGCGCGTGGTCCAGCAGGAAGCTCACGTACCGCCCGCTGTCCGCCGGCGCCACCAGCACCTGCACGACCAGCACCAGCGCCTCGCGCGCCAGCTGGCCCGCCAGCCCCGGCGCCAGCAGATACTCGACGACCATGTGCACGATGAACAGCTCGTGCCCGCGCGCCGACTGCTCCGCGTACTCGGACGTAGCTGACCGCAGCGACGACACTGCCAGCTCGCCGCCGCTGCCGCTGCCGCTGCCGCCGCCAGCCGCCGGCCAGCCGCTGCCCCAGTCGAAGAACAGGTCCACCATGCTCGAGTGCTCGCGCAGCCGCTGGAACAGCGTGACAATCAGGTGCAGCAGGTCGTGGCACGCGATGACCGCCGGGCGGTCGCGGTGGACGCTGTGGTACCCGCGGCCCAGCCGGCACTCGCCGAGGGCCGCCGCTGTGGCCGCCACGTCGCGCGCGGTGCGGCCCGGTGCCGCCATGGGAGCGGCGGGGCTGGTCTGCACAATGTGCAGGCACTGTCGCATGATCGCCACCAGCGGCAGCCGGATCGCGCTCTCCGGCAGCAGCCCGAGCGGGATGCACCCGATGAAGAGGTCGAAGAACCGCACCACGTACATGTGCACCCCGCGCGGCGTGTCCCGGTCCGCCAGGTCCACCAGGTCGCTCAGGACGTGGTACTGCAGCAGGTACTCCACGCACGGCCCAAACTCGAGCGGCTGCGCCGGGTCCGCCGCGCCCCCGTCCTCGACCATCTCGTTTGCGATGATCCGCAGCATGCACTCGAGGTGGTGCGGAATCGTCGTGTCCGCCACCGTTATCTGCCGCAGGTCGTCCGACCGTTGTGGCGTGTAGTACTCCTGTATCCGCGCCCAGCTCTCCACGAGCCGGTCGCGCCGCGTCGGCGACGGCCCGTCCAGCGCCTCGGCCACGTTGTCCACGATCGTCCGCACCCGCTCCATCATCCCTGCCGCCGCGCTGCGCCGCGCACTCCGCTCCTCGGGCCGCTGCCGCCAAGACCTGCTTGCCGACGCGCGCCCGCGCTCGCGCTCGCTGCCGCTGCCGCTGCCGCCGCCCCCATCGCGCGGCCGCCGCAACGAATGCTGCCGTGATGCGCCGCCGCCGGGCCGCCCCGCCTGCGTGAAGAAGCTCATTGCGGTCAAATGGCGCGCCCAGTGTGTCACAGTCAGCGAGAGGCAAGCGAAGCGGGTGGCGCCTGCCGACACATCAACCACTCGCGTCCCGCGCCGAGCCGAGCCGACCCGCGCCGACCCACTCAGGGTCGCTCCTCCGTGCCTCGGGCCGAAAGCCCGCTTTTTCTCCTTTGCATTCGAGAGCCACCCACTACTTGTCGCTGCCAACTATGCGGAAGAAGGCGCCCGAGCAGCCCCACGCCGAGCGGCTGGTCAAGACCTGCGCCGAGATTGTGGCCGAGCTGGTCGAGCTGCAGGGGCGCGGCGAGACGGCCAACCTCAATGCGCTCAAGGCCAAGTACTCGCGGCTGAACCAGCTGTCGTCGCAGCCACGGCTGGTCGAGATTATCGCGGCGATCCCGGAGCAGCACAAGCGGGCGCTGCTGCCGCGGCTCAAGGCCAAGCCCGT
>JANBUN010000003.1:26210-49537 GCA_027579315.1 Coemansia helicoidea | reverse complement strand
CCGCCGCCGCCGCCTTTCGCCGCGGCCGCGGGCAGCACGAGGTGGTCCATGGTGGCAGCCAGCGCGGCATGCAGGATCCCGCGCTCGTGCGCGTTCTCGTCGGCGGCGGCGGGCGGCTGCGCAAAGCCCTCGGGGAACCCGGACCCGGGCGCATTGGGCGGGCGCACGAGCTGCGCAAACGGGCGGTGCGCGGCGCCCGCCGCGCGCGGGTACTGCACCAGGCCCAGGTCGTGGAGCAGGCCGAGGTACTGCTCGCGCAGGTCCTCGAGCTGCTCGAGCGCCTCGCGGTTGAGCCCGTTCGCCTCGCAGAACGCCCGCAGCGCCCACGGCCGCGCTCCGGGGTCGGTCGCCTCCCGACGCCAGTCGTCGTGCACCGCTAGGACGACCATAAAGTCCGACTCGTGCGGGCTTGCCCCAGCAGTGGCCGCCGCCGCCTGGCGACGGTACTTGTCGTGGCCCACGGTGCCCTCCGGGTGCAGCGGGGCGCGGACCAGCAGCGGCGCGGAGAGCGAGAGCGATGCGGCGATGGTCAGGATCGGGCCCAGACAGCCAAACAGGGCGCCCACGATCAGCAGCTTGCCGACGGACAGGTCGACGGGCAGGTGGCACAGGTGGCGGCCGATGGGCGTCAGCTCTTCTCCCTCGTCCAGGGCGCCGGCGCGCTGCAGCTCGGCCACGGCGCGCACCACGGCCGAGTGCTGCGGCGGGTCGGGCGCCATCTGCATAAACTGCGAGATGTCGCGGGCGCCGTGGGCCTTGGCGAGCAGACACGTGCTGGTCAGCGGCAGGCGGTGGATCTCGGGCTGCTCGAACGCGGGCATCAGCCGGAACTGCTCCTCGCCAAACAGGCACAGCGCCAGCCCCGCCTGCACGCGCCCGGCGCGGCCCCGCCGCTGCAGCACGTTGGCCTTGCTCACGGGCCGCGTGGCCAGGCGCTGCACGCGGCACGCCGCGTCCCAGTACGACTGGTTGGCCAGCCCGCTGTCGATGACGATGGTCACGTCCGGGATGGTGATGCCCGTCTCGGCGACGTTTGTGCTCAGCACCACCTTGCGCTGCAGCCCGGCCGTCGGCGCCGCAAACGCCAGCTCCGAGAACGTCATTGTGCTGTTGACCGGCCGCTGGCTGGCAAACGACGAGTGCAGCGGGACCACCGACGCCACAGCCGTGATCGCCGGGTCGCTCTGCAGCATCGCCGCCAGCCGCCGGATCTCGTAGATCCCCGGCAGGAACACCAGCACCGACCCGTGCGGCGCCTTCGTGCGGCAGTACGCCGGCCACGGCTCGTCCGCCCGCCCCTGGCAGATCCCGCGCACCAGATGCTGGATCAGGTCCAGGTTGACAACCTCCGTGCGCATTTGCGAGACCGTCCACGCCGCCAGCGGCGACACGTAGTCGGGGTCCTGGGCAAGCTGCTCCCGGTTGAACGGGCCGAGCAGCGGCGTGGCAAGGCGCGCCTCGCTGTAGTAGCTGCGCGCCATGTAGCGGCAGTTGGGCGGCGGCGCGTACTCGGACAGCTGCACGAGGCGCTCCAGGAAGACGCTGTGGACGGGGAACGCGCGGCCGGGGATGTCGACGACGGCGCAGTCGTCAAAGTACTGCGAGAACAGCGCCGTGTCGATAGTGGCGCTCATCAGCACCAGGCGGAGGTCGCGGCGGCGGGCGAGCAGCCGGCGCAGGACGATCAGCAGGTAATCAAGCTCGAGGGTCCGCTCCTGGACCTCGTCGCAGATGATGCACTTGACGTCGGCCAGCATGGGGTCGTCGATGAGGCGGCGGAGGAGCACGCCGGCGGTGCAAAAGACGAGGGCGTTTGCGTCGGCGCAGCGCGCGTTGTGGCGGATCTGGTACCCGACGAGCCCGCGGTCGCCGCCGACCTGCTCGCCGAGCTCCTGGGCCACGCGCGAGGCGATGGCCATGGTCGAGATGCGGCGCGGCTGCGTGCACAGGATGCGGCCGCCCGAGTAGCGGCCGGCCAGCAGGATGCGCAGGATGTACTGCGGCACCTGGCTCGACTTGCCGCTGCCCGTGGCCCCGCGCACCAGCACCACGCGGCTGCGCGCCACCGCGGCCACCACCGCCTGCCGGTGCTGCCACACGGGGAGCCGCGCCTGCGCCGCCCCAAACTGCGCGCGCCACTGCGCCGTCCCCTGCCGCCTCTCGATCGTCTTGCCCGACCACAGCCGCTTGCGCAGCCTGCACGCCGCGCTCTGCCGCCGCTGCCGCTGCCGTGCGCGCCTGGTGTCTGCCGCCCTGTCCCCGTCGCTGTCGCTGCCGCCCGCGCCGTCCACGTCGCCGCCGCCCGCCGCGCATGCCTGCCGGTACTGCGCGTGGAGCTCGCGCAGGAACGCGATGCGGTCGCTGCGGTGCTGCATAGCGAGGGCCTCGCCGGCGGCCGCCTCTGCGCGGCGCCACTCGTCCCACAGACCGCGCAGCGGCGGCGGCAGCCGCGTCGCGAGCTGGCGGCTGACCGCGGGCTGCATGTACAGGAACACCAGCGCGCCCAGGTCGCGCGCGTCCCGGGCCTCGCGCCCGGCCAGATCCGCGGGCAGCGTCCAGCAGTGCTCGAGCTGATTCGCCGCAAACACCGCCCCCGCCCCCGGCGTTGCTGCGAGCGGCCGCTGCGTGGCCACGATTCTGGCCGCCTTGGCGGGCGTCGACCACTCCACCACAAACGTGCACGTTGTGCCCGGGTGGCACTTGGCCACGCGGTACCGTACCGTCGCCTGCTTGTCGTACTTGTGCACCAGCTGGCCCGCCAGCTCGCGCATCACCGCCCCCGTCCACCCGCGCGGCGGGGCCGTCGACAGAACGCGCCGCGCGGGCCCCACAGCCGCGCCATCGGCGGGGCCCTCATCGCCGCTGCTGCTGCCGCCGCCGTCAAACAGGGCGCCAAACCCGCACTCGCCGTCAGACTCGTCGCAGCTGGGGCTGGCGGGCGCGTCCACTGCTGCCGCCTCTGCGCGCATCGCCTCGGCGGCCGCGGCGGCCGCGGCGAGCTGCTTGATCCGGCGCAGCTTGGCGAGCAGCGCCTCGTGGTAGCCGGGCCACAGGCGCTCGTACTCGGCGCGCGCCTGGTCGGCCGCGTACAGCAGGTCCTCCTCGAGCGCCGCTATCGTGCCCTGCTCCCGGGCCATCAGCGCCCCCGCGGCGTCCGACACGTCGGGCCGCCCGTGGTGCCGCGCAAACTCCAGCGCCTCCCCCAGCGCCCGCACCCGCACCTGCCGCCGCCCGCACACCGTGCCCGGGTCCTCGTCGCTGTCGTACGCGTACTCCATCTCAAAGTCCTCCACCCGCAGCTCGTCCACCAGCTGCGCCAGCTGGTCGTCCTCGCCGGGCGCCCCGTCGCTGCAGGCCGTGGCGCTGTCGTCAACGCTCGGACTCGTCGGAGCAGCCGCCTCAGCCTCGACTGCCGTCGATGGTGTGTCTGGCTCCTCTTCCTCTTCCTCGTCATCCTCGTCGTCGTCGTCGCCACTGTAGCCGCAGTCTTCGGACGCGGGCGCTGGCTTCGCGCCGCCAGACACGCGGCAGACGCCCGGCTCCAGCCTGTCGCGCATTTCGTGGGGCAGACGGTCGGCGGGGATGGCAAAGCACAGGCGCGCGAGCACGTCCTGGATGCCGCCCAGGCCGCGGGCGTGCCTCATGGCGTCCATGATGTCGCGGGCCTGGAAGCGGTACTGGAGCAGCGTCTCGAACACAAAGTTGGCCGCCCGCACCCACTCCTTGTCCGCCAGCGGCGGCTGCGGCAGTGGCGGGAGCGGCGTGTCCAGCGCCCCGCTGCGCACCGCGCCCACCACCAGCTGCTCGCTCGCCGGCAGGAGCTCCACCCGGTACCGCTGCAGCGCCCCCGCGAACTGCCGCTTCTGCTCCTGCTCGTGCGCCACCCGCCCCGATGCCTGCTTCTGCGCCAGCTGGAGCGCGCACCACTGCCCAATGTCCCCGTCCTCATCCGCCCCCGGCAGCTCCGCAAGCGCCTCGTCGGTCTCCGCAGCCCGATCGTCGGCCACTGCGTCCACGCCATCCGTCGTGCTGGTGGACCACGACCGCGACCGCGACCGCGGCTTGAGCGGCAGCGACGGTGTCCGCTGCCTGTTCTTTGCCTTTGGCGACATGCTTTTTTTTTTTGGTAGTGGCGATGCTGAGCTGGCCACGGAAGGGAGAGCGCCCCCCTCCCAGCTCTGGTCTCTGCCAACGCGCCCGTCCTCAGATCGTGCTGACGTCAAAGCCAGCTCCCCCCGGTGATCCGATCCGCCTGATCGCCGGTAGCGTAAACACAGAGGGCCCAATCAACGAAAGCGGCGGTCGCACTTTGCGCGCGTACAGTCTCAGTCTCGACTTGTGCTTGCCTCCGCCAGTTTCAATTTTGCCACCGCCTCATTGATTTCCTTCACTCCCCTCCCCTCCTTTTTTTTACATGTCGGCGGCGGGGTCGGTGGGCGCCGAGGCGAGCGGCAGCGTGGTGGACTTTAGCGATTTCGAGCACCAGAAGGAAAACATCCAGCCGCTCCGGCGCGGGCGGTCGGCACACACGCTGGCGCAGCTGTATGCGGGCAGCAAAGAGGGGTCGACGCTCGGCAGCGACTCTCGGCACAGTCTGCAGCCGCACCGGCCGCTGCAGCCCCGGACAGCAGCAGCGGCAGAAGCAGCCCCGGCGGCCGAGGGCGCGGGGATGAAGATGACCAGCCAGCTGCAGGAGCGCAACGCCCAGTTCCAGGCGGAGATCGCGCAGCTGGACGTGGCGGAGAGCGACGACCCGCTGGACGTGTACCACCGGTACGTGGGGTGGCTGCTGGAGGTCTTCCCGCAGGCGCACGGCCACCAGATGATCATCAAGCTGGTCGAGGCCCCGCTCAAGCTGTTCCGCGACCAGGAGCGCTACCGCAACGACGCCCGCTACGTCAAAATGTGGGTGTGGTACACCGAGATCATTGCCGACGGCCAGGAGGCCGTGTTCCAGTTCCTGGTCGCAAACAAGGTCGGCGACTCGCTCGCCCTGCTCTATGAGGAGTACGCAAAGCTGCTCGAGGCCCTCGGCAAGACGCAAAAGGCCGACGAGGTCTACCAGCTGGGGATCAACCGCAAGGCCCAGCCGCTGTCCCGCCTGCAGCGCCGGTTTGACGAGTTCCAGCGCCGGGTCGTGGCCCAGACCGCGCGGAGCATGGAGCTCCAGCAGCAGCAGCAGCAGCAGCAGCAGCAGCAGCCGGACGGGGAGCCGGGTCCGCCGGGGCCATCGGGCGGCGGGCAGCAGGCTGCAGACGAGAACGCGGGGCACAGCCGCTCGCAGCAGGCGCCGCACCGGACGATGCTGGGCACAAAGCGCAGCTCGCGGTCGGTGCGCTCTGCGGCGGCAAACACGCTGCCGCAGTCGCAGCGCGGGCTGGCGGCGGGCCAGGGCCCTGCGCCGCGGCCCAACGCCCGGATCGCCGTGTTTTCGGACCCGGACGGCGCCGGCGAGCCAAAGGCCGTGTCCGCCGCCGGCCCGTGGCGCGATATTGGCTCCGACGAGGGCCGCCGGAAGGAGAACGTGCGCGAGGCCGTGAGCTGGCGCGGCCAGCGGCTTGAGCAGAGGCGCGGCGCCGCACCACCCACGGCCGCTGCGGCGGGGGCTGCTGCGCCCTACGCCGTGCCGGCCGCCGAAAAGTTCACGGTGTTTTGCGACAGCGCCGACGAGGACGGCGGTGCGTCGGACGCAGCAGCAGCACCAGGGGCAGCACTGGCACCACGGGTCCCTGGCGAGTCGTCGTCGGTGGTGGGCCACTCGATGCTCTCGTCGTCATCGTCGGGGCTGCTGCAGGCTCTGGAGGCGGGCGGGCGCGCGGCAAAGCCCAGGCGGGCAAAGGCCAAGGGCGAGGAGCGCATGGTCATGCCCGGCGAGCTGCTGTTCCCGGCGGACGACGGCGTGGTGCAGTGTGCCGAGGAGGCGCGGGCGCAGCTGGCGCGGTACCGGTTCGACTACGAGCTGTGGCAGCGGGCAGAGGCGGCCAGCCGCGCGGCCCGCAGTGCGTACAGCGACGAGGACGACGAGGACCAGGGGATCGCCGACGAGTCGTGCTTTGGCGCCAGCCGACGCAAGAGCGTGGCGCCGAGCTCGCCCACCATAAACACACGCGTTGCGCAAAAGGACATGCTGGGCATCTGGAACGACATCTCCGACTCGGACTCTGACGGCGCCGGCGTGCTGCGCCTGCGGCGGGGCGATGCGCGACCGGATAGCAGCGCCGGGCCCGATAGCGCCGCTCGTGGCCGGTCGTGGCGGTCGGGAAGCAGCGGCGGCAGCGGCGGCGGCGGGTCGGCGGTAGTGGACGACGACTACCAGTTCACAATGGGCCCGGTGACGCCGCACGTCGTGCCGCCCGAGCAGGCCCGCCTGCCGCCGGTGATCCCGACGTCGGCGCGACTCGCCCGGTTCGAGTCGTTTGTCGACCACGGCGACGGCGGTGCGACTGGCGGCGGCGGCGAGGACAACCCGCCCACGCTGGTGCTAAACACCATCCGGGCGGCCAAGCGGCGCGAGATGCAGCAGGCGCACACGCGGCCGACGCCGCTGGCGATGCGGGCGCAGGCGCCGCGTGCGGGCTCTGCGTCGGCGGGCCCCGCGGTGCGGCAGCGGTCGGACGGCAGCCAGCCGGCGCGCGGCCTGCGCAGCATCGACGAGAGCTCCGAGGCCGAGGACGGCGACGACTGCGACGCCCACCCGCTCATGCGGGCGCTGGAGCCGGCGACGCCCCACAGCGCGCGGATCCCGGTGTTCCGCGACAGCGGCGGCGGCGGCGGCGCCCACAGCACAGCGCAGCCGCGCCCGCTGTTTGGCGCGCGCAGCAGCTCGGCGTCGGCGCTGGAGCGCGACTACCCGCCGATCCGCGGCCAGGGCGTGCTCCACTCGACGCCCGGACACACAAAGACGTCCACCGGCCTCCTGGCCAGCGGCATGGAGCTGACGGGGCTGTCTGGGTTCACAGGCCTGTCGACCATTGGCGGCCCGACGACAATGACGTTTGCTGCGCACCAGGGCCCGCTCGCCGAGGAGCAGGACGAGGACGACGACGACGACGACGAGGATGGCGACCTCCGCCCCGTGGCTGTGCAGACGCCCATGCGCAAGCGCCTGTCGATGGCCGCCAAGGACCTGGGCCGGATCACCCCGCGCTTCCCCAAGACGCCGCCGGGGCCGGCCGACGGCAGGTTTGGCGGCGGCATGGCGGACGCGGGCGACGATGACGACGACGACGACGACGACGACGACGACGACGATGAGGACGACGAGGAAGACCCGTGCACGGAAAACATTGGCGAGTTTGGCGAGCTCGACAGCCAGATGAACGAGCTGCAGATGGAGCTGGGCGTATCGCTAATGGCGTCGGCAGCCGACGGCCGCCGCTCGCCGCTGTTTTCCGTGTTTCGCGACTAGGACGTAGGCATTCCCTCGCTGCTGCCAAAACTGGCGTATGCGTAATCTACAGAAATGATGTTGTGTTTGGGAGGAGGGTGGTGCTACAAGAGGTGTCTGGCCTTGATCTCGGCGCCAAGCTCGAGAGACTCTGTCGAGTACAGCGACGTCGACGAGCTGTCCAGGTACCCGTATGGCCGGGGGCGGGGCAGGGTGCTGCCTCCATCGGCGATGGTCGTGGCAGAGGCCGGCACCGCAAAGTCGGGGTGTGCTCCGTAGCCGCCCGCAACAGCAGCCGCCGCCGCCGCCGCCGCGCCGAGCGGGTGTCTTCCGCGGAACGGGAGCGACGCCGCCAGCGCGCCCACGCGTTGGGAGACCGGGCGCGCGGACCAACCCGTGAGGCCGTCCGCGCGGGAGGTGGTGGCAGCAGCCACGGGGCGCACATGGACGCAGTCCCAGGGCCGGATGCCGTAATGGCTGAACCGCTTGCCGTCGCGCAGCGCGGCCGCGCGGCGGTGCGGGAGGCACAGCTCCCAGCGCGCAAACGGGATCATCGTGCGCCGCTCCGCGATCCGCTCCCGCAGCACCGAGATCCGACAGTCTGCCGGCAGCTGGTGCACGAAGAACGACCGCTGCATACCGCCGCCCACCACCCGCACCAGCACGTTGCACTCCACCGCGCTGGCGTACGGCTTGCGGCTGCGCCAGCCCACAAACAGCGTCCTGAACATTTTATTTTGGGGGGGGGGGAGAGAGAGAGGGGGGGTGCCCTGGGAGGGTCGCTCTGGAAGACCCTTGACGAGGCTCTATGAGTGCCTAGAGGGGTGAGGAAAGGCTGGAGAGGGGACGAGAAGTGCCAGGATCGTCCTCCCCACCCCCAACGCCCTTTATCGGCCGATCGCCAGGGCAGTCTGGCAAGACCCGCTTTTTTTTACCTGCAGCTGCTGTATCCCGGTCCGCATCGCGCGGGATCGCCGCAGCATTGTGTGTGGAGGGACGGAGATTGCATTGTGCGGGGTTGCGTCCAGCGCCCATGAGGCTCCCTTTGGAGGTAGCGGCAAAAAAAGCCCCGCCCGCCCGCCACCTCCTTTTTGGAGCGCTCCTCCCCCCCCCCTTTGCTGGAAGGAGGAGGCGGAAGAGTGTCTCGAATCCGCCGGGGGCCTTTCTGGCACCCGCCCACCCCCAGCGGGATCCACCACATGCACCTGCGGTGAGCCGCAGCGGGATGTCAGATCACGTAGAGTTGGGAGGAGGCGGGCCACGGCCCCCAAGTCGGCCACTGCCTAGTGCGGCACGACATTTGTCGGCCGCGTTACAAAGAGGATGTCAGTGGTCTGTTGGCCATCCGCCCGGGTGGGGGGAAGTCACTTGCTTTCGGCAAATCTGCGTGCTTGCGTGGGTGGGAGGGATGGGATGGAACTCCTCGTCCGCGCCCAACAACAACAGCTTGGTCTTCCGAAAGCTAGATGGACAGCCATGGTGTCCGCCTGGTCCTCGCTCGGGCCAAAAGCAGGAGCAGACGATTAGAGATGTGCATGCACTGCAAGCAAGGCGCTTCCAAATAAAACCGCAGACACTGCGTCGCCGGTGGTGGATGACTGCCCCTTGATGACAGACATGGCGCGGGCGCGGTAGTTCTGTCGGACAGACGGTACGTGTAGGGCGGATGCCTCGTGGTATCAGATGCAAAGAGCCGCTATCTGACAGCGTTTTCTGTAGAGCTGTCGCTTCGGCTACCACAAAGGCCGTTGTCTAGCGTCTTAACTCTTTGGGGCTATCCGGCTGCTGCCGAAGAGTGGGGATGTCGGACAGCGCCGATGCACAAGCGTGGTATAAAAATGCAGCCGCTGCATCCATGTCTCCTCCTCTGCCCACCAACATCCTCCTGCTCCACGCAACCACCAAGCAAGACAAGACCCGAGCAATGCACCCCCAGCCAATTCAATCACCCCCCTCCCAACCGGAGTACTATCCCGCGCACTTGCCTCCGCATCAAAAGGGGCCTGGAGTGGCGGAGAATTCGCAGCCCGTTACGACTGGTACCGCTGGTTCTGGCGGTGGTTCAAATTTCGCTTATGTTCAGACAGGGGACTACGGCGGCGACTGCGGCAACTGCGGCGACTGCGGCGGATGCAACGTCAGCTGCAGCATTATGTAGCGTTGTCGTTCTGGTGACCCAAGCCCAGTGTCGTCGCTTGGCTCTCCGCTGCATGCCACCAAGTTATTGGGCCCTGTGACCCGTAGCACGCCCCAATCACCAACTGGTTGGCCACTTTATCTTGGTAGCGCTGCCATGTATTGGAGAATGATATACGGCATGCTAAAGAGGGACAGAAACAGGGTTAAACGTGGTAAAACTACCCGGACTGAGGCTCGGCCGGGTCTGGAGGAGTGGTGCGTGGCGGTAGGTGCACCGTGTGGGGTGTGGTGGTTGTTGAGCAGGGGTTGGTTTGGTCGTATCTCGGGTGCGAGTGAGGGCTTGGGTGCGCCCTTTCGCCAAAGCCGCACCTGGCATCCTTTGACGGGCGACCCATCCTTTGTGCATTTGGCGGTGGCCGCTCGCTCTTTAGCGCTGGCGTATTCTCTGCTGGCCGCATCTTCGTTTCCCGCTTGACACTGCTCACCGCATTTACACACGCTCCATTTGCTTGCACGCCCGGGGGGCCTCCTGTAGGCCAGATGCAGGCTCCTCACCTTACCGCCTGCAGGGCACCAGTGTCTCTGGGCGACCTGCCCTACGACATTCTTCATCTCCTGCTACTACGCTTCTACGGCAACAGCCCATCGCCCGTTGGCTGGAAACAGGCCATTCCGTGCCTGGGCGTCTGCTCCAGGTGGCGCCGCACCATGTTACCCACATTCTATAGATGTGCCTTTGTGTCGATGGATACATTACCATCGACCAATGGCGGATCTCAATGGTCGACAAACATCTACCTGGCAATAGAAGGCGGGTTCTTGCCACTGGTGCGGCGACTAGACATTATAATTTTTGGCGCTGTCGACGTGCGATGCTTTCTCACCTACCTTGTAGCCACGATGCGCCTTCATATAACCGACTGGAGTCGCGTCGAGGCGCTGCATTTTAACGTGCATTCTAAATGTCTCAGCACCGGCAGTACAGAAGAGCGCCTGTTTGTGGAGGAATGCGCGGAAACACTGGCCCGCCGCATGCCACGGGTGCACGCCATGGTTGTATCCAGCTGCCGTACTTCCGGGCATTAGGCAGGTTTCAGAGTTTGCTGGGTGGGCTGTACTCGGAGGGACTCACGACGTACAGAAGTGTCATGGTACCGCCGCCATTGGTGCAAGGCACATCACAGCTTACACGGCTGGAGCTGAAACACAACTCGGAAAGACTGGAGTTTTCCATCCTCCCGCATGTGGAATCGCTCCGCGTGCTATGCTTTGAGAAACTCCTGCCCGATTTTCGGTGGAGCGATGTGTGTGGTGGTGCAGCTTCACCGCGAGTCGTATTCCCATCACTCACGGATCTGCGCGTGTCATACATGGCACCGGCGGGCCTCAATATGCCGCCTCATGTTGCGGTATTGGAAGAGGACCACGATATCAAACTGGAACTGCCGGAGCTGGTCACATTCCACGCGCGACACTGTCCCTCGCACTGCGCAATGCTGTTCAATAGCGTGCTCCCAGCGCGCCTGGACTACATGCAGCTGGAGTGCTGCTATCAGGCGCTGCTCACTTTTGGCGCTCGCAAGCTGCCGATATTTAAGCGGCTCCGCCTTTTGGTGCACAGCAGCAGCGGGATCGGGCATCCTATTGCCATGCACTCGATGGACAGAGTGCTAGCTGGCATAAGGGTGACAGGCAGCATCTCTGTTTTGATAAGAGGGGAAATCAGCATGGCGCAAGTCAACGCGCCATCCTGGACCAACGTGCGCCATTTGACAGTCTCCGTGACTAACCTGGATATCGCGATGCAGCTCCTGGTGGGGCTCCCCAACCTGTGGCGACTCTTTGTGCGGCGCCTGACTTCGGGCGGAGAATTGCTCGATGCCTTTATGGATGGGGATGAAGGGCTCATGGAACGGCTGCAGGCACTGGAAAGCTCGCAGCTGAAGGAACTCTTCATTACGCCCGAATACGACATGAGTTGCCGGAGCGAGATTGTCCAAGTGATCGAAGAAATTGCGGCGTGTATTCCGGGTCTGCAGCGGCTGCAAGTCGACGGTAGCACCTAGGCGCGACTCTTTGGGACGATGCCCCGTCAGGCACGTATTCCCTTTTTGATAGCGTTGCCATGTATTGGAGGGTCATGCACGACATGCTAAGGAGGGGATAGAAGCAAGGTGATGCGCGGTAAAACTACCCGGACCGTGGCTCGGCCGGGTCTGGAAGGGCGGTGCATGGCGGTATGTGCACCGTGTGGGATGTGGTGGTTGTTGAGCAGGGGTTGGTAGGGTCGTATGTCGGGTGCGAGAACGTCAGAGTGCACTGCTCTCGTCGGCCGGAGCGGCTGGGGAGGAACTGGAACCAGCTCGTCGCGATGACCGCGCCGGGCGTGTCTGTAAAAAAAGTCGTGCACAGTGCGCTGCATCAGTGCGTGCTTCCAGCGCGCAAACTCGATGTCGTCAGTCATGAAGGTTTTGTCGAACACCGCCTCGGTGTGCGCACTTTAGATCCCCCAGACGGCCAGCCCATCCTCCCACCGTAGGGCTAGGACTGAGAGAGCGGGTTTCAGCATATGGCGCCAGCCACGGCCCACGGTGTAGCACGCTTGTTTCTCTTCTCCAAAAGCGCACTAAACTCGCTGGTTCAACGGGTGCTACGCAAAGACTAATTCGTGCTGCAGCGGCCGGCGCCAGTCGTCCCCGAATCGCCAGCGGCTGCCTAGCTATCATCCTCAATATACGTGTACGCATTCCCGTCTATCCCATGCCTCCTTGTATCAGAATTGTGCTCCGTATTGTTTTCCTGGTTAGAGTTAGCGTCTGCCATTTGCTGGTGGTGCAGCGTTCGGGCCTTGTCTTGCTTGGTGGTGTGTGGAGCAGGAGGATGTTGGTGGGCTGAGCAGGAGGCATGGATGCAGCGGCTTCCTTTTATACCCGGCCTGTGCATCGGCGCTGTCCGACATCCCCACTCGTCGACAGCGGCCAGACGGCCCCAAAGAGCTGAGACGTTTGACAACAGCCTTTGTGGTAGCCATCGCGGCAGCTCTCCAGAAAGCGCCGTCAGATAGCGGTTCTTTGCATCTGACACTGCGAGACGTCCGCACTGCACAAGCTGTCTGTCCGACAGATCTACCGCGCCCGCGCCATGTCTGTCTTCAAGGGGCAGTCATCCACGACCGGCGGCGCAGTGTCTGCATGATTGGAGCGAGCAGTCATGAGCCGAGTCGAGCACGACTTTCACCCCCCCCCCTGGCCGAACGACGGGCCGACCCTCAAGTCCAGATGGCTGACTGTGGAGTGCGCTTGGCCTGCGTTCAGGACAAGCTAACGCGGGCGGTCAGAGACAGACGCTCATGCTGGCCTAGAGGATCGGCTAGGCGTCATTGGCCTGGCTGCTACGCATCCAGGACAGTACGAGAGACACGCCTTCTGGGTAGTCTGCACCTCCCCTCTCGGTGTCTCGCTGCGCCATCCGCTCAACTCTACAGCCTGACAGGGTGGAGTCAGAGGAGTAGGGTGGGCGCGAGAGCAGTCATGGCTAGCGTGTTGACTGCCATCGTGAGAGACCCGTGCCCAAATCTCTGACTTTTATGTGCGACTAGCGGGGCAAAAAGGTGACTACATCGAGTCTCACCCTTCGTTGGAACGCTCCTTTGTATGCGCAGAAAGGTGGCCAGTGAACAAGCGGTTTACAAAGGGAGTGCTGTACTGGGTTTACAAAGCGTGCGTGCGCCGGAAGGTGGCCGTATTGGGGTGGATAAGGGGGCGGCTCGCGTCTGTTGGCCGGGGGCACTGGTGCGGTGAGGCAGCGGGACCAACGTGCCGGATGACCAGAGACTGCATCCCTTTGTGCTCGGTTATAAAAGCTCCCTGGTGCCAGCATGACCATCAGCCGTTTCCTCACCTTCAACGCTAAAGAACCCATCCAACAGACATCTTGCCTGCTCTTTTGCAGCGCTCCTGCCACCAAGCATATCGACACCCCTCCGCCAGTTTCAGACAGCCATGGACGATAGCACTCGAATTATTGTGATCTGGGAGGGGGAACAGATTGGTAAGGCTCGTTACAGACATTTGAATCGTATGGCCCAACGAGTAGGGAAGCCCGTCTTGGAGTTTTATTTATATGGAACGATGACAGTAAGCGACATTATGAGCGGCATCAAGAAACACTACTTGAAGGATGAGAGTGTGGACAACCAGTTTCTCCATCTTTTGGTCCACAATCAAAGTCAGGAGCCAGGTGTATACCCTGGTGATTCGCCAATGGAGCTGCAAAACCTGATACCCCAAGATTTCACTGGCGACACTATAACATTTGAGATTATGTATACTTGTGTGTGTGCAACCATCCATCTTGGAGGCATACTCGAAAGCCCATCGCTGACTGTTCAGATTGGCACCTGTATCTCCGTCTCCAAGCTAATTGACATTGTTCGGGGGTGGTTTCAAGTTGACCTGAGCTATCACGTTGTCACATTTAACGAATATGATGTGCACGTCTTGCCATTCCTCAGCTTCTGCGAAGGCGGGGTGTATACTTTCAACTGCGAGCCATTGTTGGGGATTGAAGAGGTGGCGTAGGAGCAGGTTCCCATTATTCAGGTCGTGGAGGAGGGAGACTGATGCCATCCGGCTTGCAACCTGGATCCATATCGCTCGATGGGGCAGGCCGGGCTGTTTGCGCATAGGGGTGGCGGCAAGCAGCGAGCATAGCTTTTTGGCACACATTTCTACAGTTTCAATCTCAACAGACGCATTCATCACATTGCTCGTCATCACACCGCGCGCGAGGTTGCCCACGGCTTTGGCGCGTGGTCTGCCCTGCCCCAGAATCACGCCAAAGTGCCCGCCTGGTTCTCGTTCAGGCCAAGCAGGAGAGGGCTAGTAGAGACGTGCACGCTCTCGTTCACCTACCCCTCCTTTGACCCTGGCCGTCCCTGGCGGTGCGGCCCTGCCTCAGCCCACCTCCACAGCCGATCCGCCCTCGTCCACGCGCTAGGCCTTCCCTCCGCACCCACCCGACCCAGTGGCACCGTGTACGGACTACCCGGGCCGTTTTCTTTTCTGTCCTCGACACAATGCAGGACCGTGCCATCAAAAAAAAGTGTACACGGTGTCGTCTGTTTTGATTGGCGGTGCTTTGAAGAGAGACATGGCGCGGGCGCGGTAGAACTGTCGGACAGGCGGCACGTGCAGGGTGGATGTCTCGCGGTATCGGCCGCAATGAGCCGCTACCCGGCACGGGCTGTCTGGCCTGTGCCGATGCGTGGTGGTGACCGCCAACACATCCCCACAGGCTTGGTATAAAAGGTAGCCGCTGCATCCATGCCTTCTCCTCGACCTACCAGCATCCTCCTATCCCACACAACCACCAAGCAAGACAAGGCCCAAACATCGCACGACCTGCAAATGGCCAACAACGATTCTGCCAACAGCAACTATAACGGAACCCCTTCGGTGGTGACAGCGATTTACATGGGAGGCGCTGACTCTCCCGCCGCTGAAGGTGGCGATTCAGCGGGCTGCTGCTGCAGCCCAATGTAGCGCTGTCGTTCCGGTGATCCACGGCCAACGGCATCGGTTGGCGCTCCGGCGCCAGCCACCCGGTGATTGGGCTCAGTGATCCGCAGCTGCCCCAATCACCGACTGATTGGTCGCATTCTCACGCTGCTTCGCGAACGCCATCGAACGACGAGCAGCGAGCGCCAGCCGCTTTTTTTTCTTCAGCTTGGCCTTGCATCGCCCGTTTTTCCTGTTGTGCAAGCTACTAAACTCGCTCCTTCTCTGCCCGACCCCACGCAATGACCGAGTGGACTGCAAGCAAGGTCCGCGAGACCTTTGTCGAGTTCTTCAGGGCCAACGGGCACACGTTTGTGCCGTCGTCGCCGACTGTGCCGCACGATGACCCGACGCTGCTGTTTGCCAACGCCGGCATGAACCAATTCAAGCCCATCTTCCAGGGCACGGTCGACCCCGCGTCCGACTTTGCCAAGCTCAGCAGCGCGTGCAACAGCCAAAAGTGCATCCGTGCAGGCAAGTGTCAGCCACCTCCCTCCGACGCTGCTGGCTTCCCATCCGATCGGTGTGGGAACGTTTTATTTGACGTGCGCATGAGTGACTCACTGCAGGGGGCCGGGTGATGTCGTTTCCGGATTTGCGGCGTGTCTGTAGGCGGCAAGCACAACGACCTGGATGACGTCGGCAAGGACGTGTACCACCACACGTTCTTTGAGATGCTGGGCAACTGGTCGTTTGGCGACTACTTTAAGAAGGAGGCGATCGGGTTCGCGTGGAAGCTCCTGACGGAGGCGTACGGGCTGGATCCGAGCCGGCTGTACGTGTCGTACTTTGAGGGCAGCGACAAGGACGGGCTGCCAGTCGACGCCGAGGCGAGGCAGTACTGGATCGACATTGGCGTGCCCGAGTCGCGGGTGCTGCCGTTCGGGTCCAAGGAGAACTTTTGGGAGATGGGCGAGGTGGGCCCGTGCGGCCCGTGCAGCGAGATCCACTACGACCGCATCGGCGGGCGCGACGCGGCGGCGCTGGTCAACATGGACGACCCGGATGTGCTCGAGATCTGGAACCTGGTGTTTATCCAGTTCAACCGCGAGGCGGACGGCAGCCTGCGCCCGCTGCCGCACAAGCACGTCGACACGGGGATGGGTCTCGAGCGCCTGGTCTCGGTGCTGCAGGACAAGCGGTCCAACTACGACACGGACGTGTTTATGCCGCTGTTTGGCGCGATCCAGGCGCTGACGGGCGCGCGGCCGTACACGGGCAAGGTCGGCGCCGATGACACGGACGGAGTCGACATGGCGTACCGCGTCATTGCAGACCACGTGCGCACGCTGTCGTTTGCCATTGCCGACGGCGGCGTGCCGTCGAACGAGGGCCGCGGGTACGTGCTGCGGCGCATCCTGCGGCGCGGCGCGCGGTACGCCCGGCGCAAGTTTGACGTCGAGCTGGGCGGGTTCTTTGGGCGGCTGGTCGACACGCTCGTCGAGCAGATGAGCGGCGTGTTCCCCGAGGTCGCGCGCAACGCAGATCTGATCAAGGAGATCCTTGGCGAGGAGGAGGCGAGCTTTGCGCGCACCCTTGACCGCGGCGAGCGGCTGTTTGAGCAGACGGTGGCCAAGATGGCTGGCGGGTCGACGGTCATCCCCGGCGCCAGCGTGTGGCGGCTGTACGACACGTACGGGTTCCCGGTGGACCTGACGCGCATCATGGCCGAGGAGGCGGGGCTGTCGGTGGACGAGGACGAGTTTAGCCGCGAGCAGGAGCGCGCGCGCGCGGTCTCCAAGCAGCGCAAGGGCGGCGCGGGCGGCGCGAGCACCGTCGTGCTCGACGTCCACGCAATCGCCGACCTGAACGAGCGCGCGGTTCCCAAGACGGACGACGAGCCAAAGTACACCGAGCGGTCAGTCAATGCGCGTGTGCTGGCCGTCTTTGACGGCTCGGCGTTTGCGGACAGCGAGGAGCGGTCCATCTCGACCCACCCCGACGACGCGCCGACGATCGGCGTCCTGCTCGACCGCACCAACTTTTACGCGGAGCAGGGCGGCCAAGAGTACGACACGGGGTCGCTGGTGGCTGCCGACAGCGAGTTTACCGTCGAGAACGTGCAGGTGTACGGCGGGTACGTGCTGCACACGGGGTTCCTCAAGTACGGTGCGCTGCGCGTGGGCGACTCTGTCGAGGCGCAGTACGACGTCCAGCGGCGGTACCCGATCCGCAACAACCACACTGCCACGCACGTGCTGAACTTTGCGCTGCGCCAGGTGCTGAAGAGCGACGAGGCCGACCAGCGCGGCTCGCTGGTGGCGCCCGACCGGCTGCGGTTCGATTTCTCGTACAAGGGCGTCATCACGCCCGACGAGGTGCACGCGGTGGAGGCGGTGTGCAACAAGGCGATTGGCGACAACCTGCGCGCGTACGCCCGCGACGTGCCGCTGAGCGAGGCGCGCAAGATCAACGGGCTGCGCGCCGTGTTTGGCGAGGTGTACCCGGACCCGGTGCGCGTGGTGTCCATCGGCGCCGACGTGGACGAGGTGCTCAAGGCGCCGCAAGACGCGCGCTGGGCCAACTACTCGATCGAGTTTTGCGGCGGCACGCACGTCGCGACCACCGGCGAGATGAAGCACTTTGTCATCACCGAGGAGGGCAGCGTTGCGCGCGGGATACGCCGCATTGTGGCCGTGACCGGCGAGGAGGCCATGAAGGCCCACCTCCTCCACCGCTCGCTCGCCGCCGAGCTGGCCCAGCTGCGCACGCTGCAGGGCGCGCAGCTCGACGCCGAGATCAAGCGCCTGACCAAGGAGCTCGACGTGGCGGCCATCGGCGTCTACGAAAAGTACCAGCTGCGCACCGACCTCGAGGCCGTCCGCAAGGCCTTTATCGAGGCCGACAAGGCCGCCACCGCGCTGCTGGTCAAGCAGGCCACCGAGCAGGTGCAGTCCGAGATCGAGCAGAACCCGGACCGCGACGTGTTTGTGTTCCGCCTGCCCGCCGCGGGCAAGGCCGTGACGCAGCTGGCCACGTACGTCAAGGGGCTGCAGACCAAGGCCGCGTACTTTATCGCCGTGGACGCCGCCGCGGGCCGCGTCGCGCACCAGTGCGTCGTGCCCAAGGCCCTCGCAGCGCGCGGCCTCAAGGCCGGCGAGTGGGCCGCCGCCGTCGCCGCCGTCGTGGGCGGCAAGTCTGGCGGCAAGGACGAGTCCGCCCAGGGCAGCGGCACCGAGGTCGCCAAGGCCGACGAGGCCGTCCGCGTCGCCCAGGAGCATGCCCAGGCGCGCCTCGCCTAGGCCTTTTTTCGTAGTACTCTTTCTGCCAACAAAAGAAATTGCCTGGCTGCGCTGCCCGTTGCAAGCGTGGAGAGAGCTGGTGCGAGATCGGAGAAGCCTTGTAGCAGCCCCATTTCTGGTCCCTTTCGTGTTCGACGCCTGGTCAAGACTTGCGCAGCACTCGTCGCCGATCGCTTAAATTCGGCAGCAGGGCGGCGAGCTCCCCCCCCCCTTCCTTGCGCCTGTGCACCGCGAGGGTCTGGCGCACTGCTTTCCACCCCCGATGCGCCTTCGTCCACGTGCTGGGTCTTCCTTTGGCCCTCACCTGGCCCAGCAGCACCGTGCACTGGCTACCCGGGCCCCCTTTTTTGGTAGGACCCGGGCTCTTTTCTTTTCTGTTCTCGGCACAATGCAAACCCGCGTTACCAAAAAAAATGTGGACACGGCGTTGCCTGTTGTGATTGGCGGTGCTTTGATGACAGACATGGCGCGGACGCGGTAGATCTGTCAGACAGACAGCATGTGCAGGGGCGGATGTCTCGCGGTGTCGGATGCAAAAAGTCGCTATCTGGCACGGGTTTTCTGTAGAGCTGTCGCGATGGCTACTACAAAGGCCGTTGGCTAGCGTCACGGCTCTTTGGGGCTGCCTGACCTCTGCCGATGCGTGGTGGTGACAGACAGCACATGTCCGCAGGCCTGGTACAAAAGGTGGCCGCTGCATCCATGCCTCCTCCTCAGCCCACCAGCATCCTCCTCCTCCACACAACCACCAAGCAAGACACGCCCCGCACACTGCCCCACCAGCCAATGTCAGACTTTGGCCAATTCGATCCTGATCCCTACAGCCCTCCTTCGGGTGCAAGGGCGTATGTAGGAGGCCCGGGTTGGCAAGACGCTGCCTCTTTCAACAACTACAGTTTCAACAACCCTCCTCCGGCTGCAAGGACGTTTGTGAAAGGCTTGCGTTCGCACGACGCTGAAGATGATGATTCAAGTGCCTGTTGCTGCAGCGTGATGTAGTGTGGTCGTTCCTGCGTCCCATGGCCAGTGGTGTCGCTTGGTGCTCCGTCGCCTGCCAGTCGGTGATTGGGCTCAGCGACCCGCAGCCCGCCCCAATCACCAAATGGTTGGTCACTTGTTTTGGTAGCGACAATTATATTGTGCCGAGAACAGAAAAGAAAAGAAAAGAAAAGGCCCGGGTAGCCAGTGCAGGACACTGCTGGGTCGGGTGAGAGCGAGGGGAAGGACTAGCGCGTAGACGAGGGCGCATCGGCTGTGGAGGGGGCCGAGGTTGGTGTTGGACAGGGCGGCAGGGCGACTTGGCACACGCCTGAGAGTGCGTCTGGGCTAGGGGGGACTGGATTGGGTGGAGTGCACGACCGTGGTCGTCGTGTAGGAGCGCCTATGCGCCTCTCCAGCACCTGTCGAACCCCCCACCCAACCCAAACTCGTCTCTGCAGCACCCATGATCTGCCGATAGCGCGGGCCACCTTGACACAATAGAGATTGCCACATCTAAAGAACGTCAGGCATCTTCGTAGATCGAGTACTTGTTGGCATCCCATTTCACGATAATCCCATTCTCGAGCCTGCCACCCACCAGGGCGTCATTAACGTCTACTCCGCCAAAACACAAATGTGGCCAACCTCCTGGAACAATATTAGCGCCATACCAGGCCAAGTGTCTGCGCTCGTTCTGGTAGTCAACGCCCCATGGATAGTCCCACTCGTCCATCTTTGCGATGATGGCTTTGGTTACCTGGTCGTACGTCATTGGGCCGGTAATTTCGATCCGCGCAGACCCTGCTGAACTACCATTGGGTCCAAAGTTTGAAAACTCTGTACTGACTCAAACGGATGAGATGAGGCCGGTTACGTAATCTAGTACAAATTCAACTTTTGCTTGCGACATTCTACCTTGCACACTTGTCGACCAGAATCTATCAGGCGTGAAAAAGAAAAATGCCAATGGAGGCACGTCCCGGAAGCGCGATGCGGTGCAGTATTTATAGGGCGGATTCCGGCAAGCAGCTGTTGCACCTCCACTGTCGAGGCCGCTGATTGCTGGACACGTCTCCACATTGCACGCACGGACTTTGGCCAACGTTCTCAGTGTCCCAAAGTCAGCTGCCCCTCTACACAGCTCGCTCAGAGTGTGGCCGCTTGATTGACTGTGGGCATCTGCTTGGTCACCTGGGCCCTAATGTTGGGTGTGTCGCTGGTGTGTTGGTTGGACTGGATGGAGTCGGGACAAGCAAGTGCGCTCCTTCTCGCAGTCCTCATCGAGGGTGAAGACTCAGGCGTGGCCACTTGCAAACCGCCGTCTTCCGAGATCACCGCGGGGTGATCCTGTGCTTTTGTGAGCAGCCGGGAGTCGCTCGTCTCGCAGCTGAGCAGGGAAACGGCCGAGTGATTCTAGAACAAAAGTAGGACTTTGAACATGGACAGACGGGCGGGCCTCTAGTTGTGCACGTGGAAGCTGCGTGCCTGGCGCTTGAAGCCCGGCTGCTGGGTGACTGTGCCCTGGATGGCGGCGGTGATGGGGCGCATGTCGACGCCGAGGTAGTCGGCGAGGAAGCGGCCGAGCCTGGTGTTGTCCAAGTTGCCGTGCAGCCTGGAGGCGCCGCGGCCCGCGGCAAAGAGGCCCACGGTGGTGCCCGTGTGACCGCCCGTCGACCAGCCGATGTGCGCGCGGCGGGAGACAACCCCGCCGACGGCCATCTTGCACTGGACGGAGGAGCCGGCCACGCCGGCGGCAATCCGGGCCACCTCATCGCTGGTCGCGTTGTGGATGCCCAGGGCGTCGGGCAGCGCGGCCTTGATGGCCTCAGTGACGTCGCCGTCCTTGTCGCTGCGCAGCTCGCGGCACAGCGACTCGGCGGACCGCGAGACGGGGGTCAGCAGCTCCGGATACCACACGTACTCGCCGTCGATGCCCAGCGCCAGGCCGCCGGTCTCGTGGTCGGACGTGCTCACCAGCAGCGTGTCGGGGTGCTTGGCAACGTACTCCTTGGCCACCGCCACGGCGTCCCAGTACGCAGCCACGTCGCGGACCTGCGTGGCGGGGTCGTTGTCGTGGCCGGCCATGTCGATGCGCGCGCCCTCGATCATGATGAAGAAGCCCGGGGCGTCGGCCGCGGCGCGGGAAGCGCGCGCGACAATGTCCAGCGCGCTGGTGGTCATCTCGGCCAGCGACGGCTGCTGCGCGGGCTCGCGGTCGATCTCGTACGCCATGTGGTCCTCGGCAAACAGCGCCAGGAGCGGCAGCTGCGACGACGTGGCGTTGAGCGAGTCGAACCCGGCGCGCGAGTCGACGGTGCGGAACCCGCTCTGCTGCGCGCGCTGCCACACGTTTTTGGCGTCGCTGCGGCAGCTCCTCTTATCGCCACTTGGCAGAAAGTGGCACAGCCCGCCGCCGTACATCAGATCGACCACCGCGCCGCTGCCGGCAACGTTCTGCCCGATCAGCTGCTGCGCGATCAGGTCCTCCATGTCGCGGTGCGAAACGTGGGCGGCAAACGACGCCGGCGTCGCGTGCGTGATCCGCGACGTGGTGACCAGCGCCGTCGTGTACCTGCGTGCCTTTGCCGCCTCGAGAATCGTGCCGCACGGCCTGCCCGCCGGGTCGACGCCAATCGCGCCGTTGTAGGTCTTGAGCGCGCACGAGTATGCCGTCGCACCGGCCGCCGAGTCCGTCACCAGCGAGTCGGACGACGTCGTCTGCACCGTGCCCTTGAGCAGCGAGTCCATCAGGCTGCCCATGCGCTCGTCAACCTCGCCTGTCTGCTGCGCAAACGTCCGCGCCATCGCCTCCGAGGTCAGCCCAAACCCGTCCGAGATCATAAAGATCAGGTTGCGCTTGCCGCTCGGCTTTGCCGCCGGCGCAGCCCCGACCGCCGCGATCGCCGCGACCAGCAGCGTTAGCGTGGCGGCAGTGTGCTTCATCGTACTGCAAAGGGGGCGGGAGGCGGGCCGGTCGGGAGGAAGAGACACGCGGGTGTGTTTGGGACGAACGCCCTCCCCCGCTCCCTCGGCCGTAGCGCGCTTCTTTTAACAGTAGCCGCCCGTGAACCCGGCCCGCATGGGAAGTGCGCGCGGGGGGATGCGCTCGGCCCCGCCTCCCCATCCCGTCTTCTAGGTAGAGTGCTGGTGGCGGGCCATTGAGCAACAAGCGCCGCCGTCCAGATAAGGCGGTTGTGTCCCCCAGCCACCCGCGCCGCCCACATGGGCCGACCGTGCGCCAGCAGAGGGCCGAGAGGGGGGACGGAGCGGACCGTTAGAGCCCGCCGCCCGGCCGCCCCTCCCAGCCAGTTACCGAGAGACTCTGCCCACGTGCCCGCTACCCCCCACTCGCCCGCTTGAGTGTGACGTCAGCGCCAGGCCAGCGTGCGTCGGTCGCGTGCAGAGCGTGCATCGGGCAGCGGCATGTGTCATGTGGACAGCCAGGGGCCCGTGTCCGCAACAAGAGTTGGGTTGGACAAAAGGCGGGGGCGAGCACCCGCCCGGCTCTCGTGCCTCTTACACCCGTTCTCTCGCAGCTAGACAACAGGACGAGAGCACTCTTGCAATCCCCCTCCAATGTGCCCGGTGGCGGTAGATTTTGTGGCGACGCGCGGGCCAGAGCTGCAGACGGTGCTGCGGCGGTCGTCGCAGTGGGTGGCCGGATGCGACCTGCACCCGCGCCGCGTGCGCGAGGTCGCCAACGAGCTGGTCCCGCCGCCCATCGACCCCGAGCTGCGCACGCACATCCGCGCCTCCGCCGCGCCGCGCCCCCGCCCGGCCCCCGCCGACCGCGCCGCGCTGCTTCTGTACCCGGCCGCGGTGCGGCTCATGCAGACGCTCTGAGCCCCTCTCCCATGCCACGCTTCTGCGGCCGAGCTGCGGCTAGTTGATCCCCGCAAGTTGCTGCAGACTAATCACGTTACACGCTTGCATCTCGAAGAATGCCAAGTGGGGATGCCGAGCAACTCCCCCCGAGGGAGCCACGCGCGCACATTCGCGCAATGCGCGGGGGGGGGGGGC
>JANBUN010000003.1:0-26114 GCA_027579315.1 Coemansia helicoidea | reverse complement strand
GAATGCCAAGTGGGGATGCCGAGCAACTCCCCCCGAGGGAGCCACGCGCGCACATTCGCGCAATGCGCGGGGGGGGGGGCTGGGTGGTTCCCAGTTCCCGGATCCACTGGCTACCTCTCGCCAATGCTCCCTATTTTTTCTTTCGAGTGTGCTGTTTTAACGGTAGGAAACAAGTGGCCTGGCAGCGACCAGGCTGTAGAAGCCCGGGAGAACCCGAGGTGCGCAATATGGTAGGAGAGAGGGACGGTTGTCAGGGGAGCAGGCTGACAGTGAGGGAGCGCTCGCTGGGCGAAAAGGCATTGATGGTGATGTTGACCTTTGACGGGTCGACGACGCGGCGGAGATCGCGGGTGTGGTAGGCGAGCTCCTCGGCGGTGACCGTGAAGGCGATCTCGGTGGCGGTGCCGGCGCGGATAGTGGGCTTGTGGAAGGCGCGCAGGCGGAGCAGCTCGGGCTCGTAGCCGGTGCGGAACTGCTGGGCGGTGAACAGCAAGACGGGCTCCTTCTGGTCGAGCGGGCCCTGGTTGTGCACGGTGACGCGCACGGTCAGCGGGTGGCCCGGGCGGATAGTGTCGGCATCGGCGGTGATGTTGGAGTAGCTGAGCGTCGAGTACCCGCGGCCGGCGCCAAACGGCCACGCCGGCGCGTAGTTGCCGGACACGCCCTGCCAGATGGTGTCGCGCGCCTGCGCCTCGAACAGCGGGTACGTCACGGGCAGGCGGCCCGACGGGCTGAACTTGCCGTAGAGGGCCTCGGCCACGGGCAGGCCGCCCAGGGCGCCCGGCAGATAGGCGAGGAGCACGGCGTCGGCAATGTCGCCGACCTCCTTGAGCAGACGCGGGCGGCCAGCGACGACCACGGCGGCCAGCGGGCGCGGGACGTCGTGGTGCAGGGCGCGCACCAGCTCGATCTGGCGCGGATCAAGGGCCAGCTCGCCCAGATCGGCGCCCTGGCCGGCGTAGGGCGCCTCGCCCAGCGCCACGACGATCTTGTCGGCCTGGCGGGCCAGACGCACCAGCTGGGCATAGTCGGCGGCGGCATCGGCGCCGGGGGGCGCGGCGGCGGTCAGCTGGAAGCCGCGGTGGTAGGCAATGGGCGCAGACGCGCCGGCGACGCGGCGCACGGCGGCCATGACGGACTCGGCGGCGCCCTCAAAGACCACGTCGCCCTCGGCGGGGGTGGGGCCCTGGGCGTGCACGTTCCACCCGCCGCCAAGCAGCGCGGTGGAGTTGAGGTGCGGCCCGACAAACAGCACGCGGTCGCCGGCGGCCAGCGGCAGCACGCCGTTGTTGCGCAGCAGCGTCAGCGAGTCGCGCACGGCGTCCTGGGCGGCGTCGATGTCCTGGCGCGCGCCCACCAGGCCGCTGAGGGCGGGGTCGGCAAACGGGCGCTCAAACAGGCCCAGGTCCTTCTTGAGCTGCAGGATGCGCGCGCACGACTCGGTCACGCGGTCCTCGGCCAGACGCCCGCCGCGCACCAGGTCGCGCACCATCGGCGCAAAGCCCTGCAGCATGTCGTCCTCGACGTCCACGGACGTGTTGTTGAGCGCCAGGAACACGGCGTCGCGCGGGTCCTCGGCGGCCCGCAGCTTCTGCCGCGCGCCCACGGCGTGCTCGTCGGCGACCATGACGCCCCGGAAGTGCAGGCGGTCGCGCAGCAGCGCGCGCAGGTAGAACTGCGACGAGCCCAGGTCCTCGCCGTTGAGCGCGCCGGGCGCCTGCATCAGCGCGGCGACGCCCGCGGCCACGGCGGCGTCAAAGCCCGGCAGGTGGTACTCGAGCAGCTGCGCGTCCGGGATGTGCGGTGCGCTGCGCCGCCGCCCGCCCGACGGCTGGCCGCTGCCCGCGCCAACAAAGCCGCGCAGGCAGCAGGCGACGCGCTGGCGGTCGGTCTTGTAGTCGCCCTGGTAGCCGCGCACGGTGTGGGCTACCATCTCGGCGGCCAGGGCCGGGTCCTCGCCAAAGCTCAGGAACGTCTGCGCCCAGCGCTTGTCGACGGCAAGGTCGGCGCTGGGCCCAAAGGCGCACTGGTACCCGGCGGCGCGCGTGTCCTTGGCGGCGACGCGCCCGGCCGAGTATGCGTGGTGCGGGTCAAAGGTCGCGGCCAGGCCGATGGCGGCGGGGAACATGGCGGCGCCCTTGACGAGGCTGGCCCCGCGCACCGCGTCCAGCCCCCACAGCACCGGCACGCGCGACCCGCGCGCCAGCGCCGCCTGCTGCACGGCGTTGGTGACGTTGGCCAGCGACTGCGCCGAGTACCACGCAAACTGCCCGCCGCTGTCGCCCGGCGAGCCCACCACGGCGCCGACCTTCATTGTGTCGATCCAGTACTCCACCGCCGTCGCGTTGACGCGCCCGTCCGCCCCGAGCAGCGCGCCCACCCCGACCTGTGTCATCTGCCCGACCTTCTCCTCCAGCGACAGGCTCTCCACCGCCGCCCACACGTCCTCGGCGATCTTGCCCGGCATGTCGCGCCCCAGCGTCTCGAGCTCCACCGTCCGGTACGCGCCCACCATGCCGCCGGCCCGGAACGGGTCCAGCCGCACCCCGCCCGCCCGCACCGGCGCCGGCCCGCGCGGAGCCGCGATCTCCAGCGGCCCCGCCGGCGTCCCCGCCAGCAGCTCCGGCAGCCCCGCCGTCTTGGTCGGCCGCAGCAGCCGCTCCCACACGCCGGGCGTCTCGCTGAACGCCGTCCGGATCCCCTCGCCCGCGGCCGGCTGGTTGCCGCCGCTGCCGCCCTCCTCCTCGTCCCGCCAGCGAGCAGCCATGTGCGACGGCACCATGCTCGCCGCACCTGCGCCTGCCGTCGCGGCTGCCGTGGGCGTCGCTGTGGGCGTCTCGCCGATCTCGGGCCGCCGCGGCTTGACTGGCGACCGGTACGACTCGCCCTCCTCGGGCTCCATCTCCGACCACTTTGGCTGGGGCTCGAATCCCGCCTCCGCCGCTGCGCATGCTGCTGCCGCTCCTGCCGCTGCTGCTGCGTCCTCGGCGGCTGCCGCTGTGCGCATCGTGTGCACCGACACTGGTGCCGTCTGCAGCTGCGCCGCCACCCCCGGCACCACGCAATGCGACTGCATGGTCACACTGCTGTGGCCGGTCGTTGTCGTCGGCGAGATGCTGCCGTCCGTCATGGGCCAGATGTACTCGTCCGTTGCGGGCCATATGTACTCATCCGTCGTCGGCCAGATGTAGCCGCCCACGATCTCGCCTGTGTAGCCAGTTCTGGTGTGGGCACTGCTGCTGCTGGTAATGCCAGTGGGAGCGCTGCTGGTGATGCCAGTATGCGTACCGGCGGAGCTACTAGTCGTGGCGACGGCCGAGCTACTGATCGTGGTGGCAGCGGAGCTGCTACTGATGCTGATCATGGTGGTGCCAGTGCTGCTGATCATGGTGGTGCCAGTGCTGCTGGTCATTGTGGTGGCGGTGGTGATGGTGGCGGTACTGGTGGTACTGGTGGTGGCGGTGATGATGGGAGTACTGCTGGCGGCGCTGGTGCTGGTACTGGCGGCGCTGGCGGCACTGCTGGCGCTGCTGCTGATACTGGTCACGGTCGGTGTCGGCGTCGGCAAGTCAGAGCTCGGCCACGACCCGGAGTACTGCACACCTCCAGGCGCGCCTGTCGTATGCCAGGCCGTCTGCGCAAATGGGTCCGGCATCGAAAACATTGGGAGTGCCGCCGCCGCAATCGCACTGAACGAGTCGTCTGCGACGGACGATTGGTAGACGCCCTGCTGCTGCTGTTGCTGGGATCCGCCCGGCTGCTGGAATCCGCGCGGCTGCGGGTACGCGGGGGTCTGCTGGTGCCCAGTGCTTGGCTGGTTGCCGCCCATCTGCTGATGGCCGCCCGTCTGCTGGTGGCCTCCACTCTGCTGGTACACCATGCTGGGCGGCTGGGGAACGACAGCCGGCTGCGCAAACAGGTCCCCCGGCTGCGGATTCTGGATCGTTGGCTGCACATACGGGATCGCTGGCTGCACATACGGGATCGCCGGCGGCGGGCTCTGCATCGCTGGTGGTGGGTTCTGCATCATTGGCTGCGCAAACTGGTTCACAGGCTGCGGAATCGGGATCGCTGGCTGCACATACTGGACCACCGGCGGCGGGTTCTGGATCGCTGGTTGCGCAAACATGTCCCCAGGCTGCATATTCGGGGGCCCAGCTTGGATGTACTGGACAGTCACCGGCACCGTCGACTGGACGTAGGCAGTGGTGGTCGTGCAGCTGGTCGCAGTCGGCTGGAGACAGGAAGTGATGGTCGTGCAGCTGACCGTAGTCGGCGTGGAGTGGTCGCAGGTAGAGTGGACGGTGACCTGGACGTTGATGTTGGTGGAGGGGCACACGCAGGTGTGCTCGTCGTCGTCGGACTCGGACTCGGGCTCGCAGCAAGTGACGGTCTTCTTGTGCCTAAACTCATACCCCCTGTCGACGGCCAGCTTCTGGATGGCCGACAGCGTTTGCAGCCCGCGCAGCATCAGCATCTCCGCCGCCCCGGGGACTTGTGCGCGCGCGGGCGCCGCCACCAGCACCAGCGCGATCGCCAGCGGCGTCAGCGTCCATCCACTGCGTCGCTTGCCCATCTTTATTGAAGTTGGAAAAGGTGCGCCCTTCTCCCAACCCTTGTGCTGAGTAGATGCGTCGGTGAAGGGCCCAAATGGAGGTGGGGTGGGCGATGCGGTGGCAGGAAGCGGGTAGAAAAAGCGCGTATGGCCCGGCGGGTGGTCGCGCAGCAGAGTCCCTCGCGGGCCCTCCAGGTGATATACAACAGGGACTCGCAGGCACACCCCTCCTCCCCCGCTGGCTGGCCCTTCCCCGGCACCCGGTAGCGTATTGGATTGGCAATCGACCCACCCCTCCCCGCCAGACGGGACGCAACAGGAATGTGTTGCGCTATCCACCCGAATCGGCCCCCCTCCACAAAGCCACTGGGAGAACCCGACAAGTCGGGTTGGGCCCTCTCTCACTAGCAAGCAGGCGAGGAGAGCCCCAAGGGCGCTGTTGATGAAGCGAAATGAAAGGGGTAATATCGATCTGAATGTGGGAACTCGCGCATATGTGTGGAGACGGGGAGCCAGGGCATGTTTCAGGCGACACACACGCTGCGGGGGGAAGGTGGGGGGCACACTGGTGGCCTCCCCCGCCTTGCCGGATGTGCCTTTATCGAGCTGGCTTTTATTGGAGTGTCCTCCAAGCCATGCTAGAGAAGGGGGCCGGGGATGTGGTGCCATTGGGTCCAAAGGCCTATAATGTACGGGAAAGCCACTCCAGTCCAAGGAGTGACTGGGCGTTGGCAGGGTAGTGCGTGGCAGTAGGGGCAACTTGTGGGCACGACAGCATCAAGGGAAGTGCTGCTCTCCTCTACCTGGGCGGCTGGAAAGAGACTGGAGTCCGCTCGTCGCGATGACAACCCACCGCGAATAAAATACCCTGCTCGAAGTGTGCGGGGCATGCCTGCGAAGATCATTCACAGTGTGCTGCACCAGAGCGTGCTTCCCGTGCAAGTTGGGGTGTGTTTGTTGAGACTTAAACTGAAAGGAAACGTGTCTAGAAGCTCTACTTGTAGCCAGCTCTCACCATCGCGCAAGCAGCCTTGTGCGCTCCGCAAGACAATAGGCGTTAACGCGCGGGTCTGGAAGCCATCAGTTATGCATATGCTGGACCTCGATAGACTGATTCTCTTCCTGGTCTTCCGTGATATTTCCGAAAAACGGTTCACAATCGAATGTATACTCCTCGCCGTGAATTAAACTTAACTGCATGTCGTCATCCATATGCTCACCGTTCAAGCTGACATCGTAATAGTTCAGATTAACTTGTGCGACTTTATACACACCCCCCTTTAAGTCGGCAAATGAGACGTTTTGCGCATTACAGGGTACCTCAGCTGTGATATAGTACACCTCCTGAATATTGATGGCGATGCCCACACAGGGGTATCTTATGGCAATTGTGTGACCCTTTGTGACCTTATGTTTTGCCAACGCATCTAGCAGCGTAACTTGTGCATTGTGTGCGTACGGTTCATCACAATTACCACATACCACCATGTCGAAGTGCTGATAATTCAACTCCTTATCGTTAAGGTACAAACATTTGACCATGCTCATCAAACCACTCACTGTCATGCCACGCGAAATAGAAATTAGTGAAGGTTTACCTATTCTTACCCTGAGCACTCCTTTCGGCTGGTAGCTCAACTCGGCAATCTCTACCTCATTTAAGAGTAATTTGATGTACACAATTTCCCATTCCATGGCTACTGGATACTGGTGGCGAGTAGGTTTGGCGGCAGGAGCGTTGAGACACACAGGCGAGATGTTTTATTTAGTTGGCTGGTCAGTACCGAAAGTGAGGAGGCAGCAGATGGCCGCGCCGGCACCAGCGGGCATTTATAGTCGAGTGCAATGAGATGCGGCGTCTATTCTCCGGGTATGCTGGTCTCACTGCCTCTCATCTGCCAAACCCCCGTCTCCCAGTGTGCGCCTGCTTTGCAGCCCCGAGTCAAACTTCTTTGCAAACCACTGCCACACTGGCCTCCTTTCGACACCACAGTGGAGTGTGCCAGCGAGAAGCGAGACGTGGTGCAGTCTCTTTCTCGGCCTCCTCTTGCCGCACACTTACGACTGAAGGACTCGCTCCCATTCCTCTCCCATCTGACCCCCGGCCACCGCTGCGGATTGCACTGTGGGTGGTTGTGCACAATGGGAAAATGGGCGTTTTACAAGTCGTGCTAGAACCAGAGCTAGCCTGTCGCGACGATGGCAATGGTTGGCGACTCGCAAGGCGCTTGGCGCCCCTTGGTCTTTGCACGTGTGCGAACCGCTACCGAGTTGCAAACAGATGGAGTACGCGTCTCCCCCTTCAGCTGACTAAACGTCACGGGGCTCCGCAAAGGTCAGCAGGGCGTGGGCGTTGGACGTGGCAAGGGAGATGCGCGAGCGGGCGGCGGCGTTGCCGTAGACGCCTGATTTGTGGGCGTCGGAAGCGAAGCGGAAGCGGAGATGGTGCGGGGCGAGCGGGGCGCGCACTTCGGCGCGGGCGTGGGAGGTGGCGACATCAAAGTCGGCCCGCACACGGTCCAGCGTCACGTCCAGCGGGCCGTTCGACGACGTGACTGTCACGGCGATGGGGCGGGCGGCAACGGCGGGTGCGGCATGCAGCGCCACGGCGGCGTTGGTTGTGTGCACGGCGGCAGCCTCGCCGACCACCGCATCGCCGTGCACGGCGCCGTTGGACGTCTGAGCCGAGAGGACCTGCGCAGCCACGGCGTGCAGCTGCAGCGCGCCGTTTGTCGTGCGCAGCTGCGCGCGGTCGGCAGTGACGTCGGCCGTGCGAATAGACGCGTTACTGGTGACCGCCGACAGCGTGCCCCGCACGGCCACTTGGCTGAGCGCCACGGCGGCGTTGGCGGTGGTGACGGACACGCTGTCGGCCGACAGCCGCGTGGCGTTGACGCGGCCGCTGGCGGTGGACACGGCGATGGGCCCGGCGATGGCCAGGCCGTGCACCTGCACCGGGCCGCTGCGCATGTCGACGGACAGGCCGGCCAGCGCCAGGCGGCCGGGGTCCAGCGCCGACAATGAGCCGGCGCCGGCGGCGATGTGCAGGTGTGTGTTGGCAGGCAGTCGGCGCTCGTCGGCGGGCGGGACGGTGACGTAGATCACGGCGCGCACGCAGTCGCGGGGCCACTCCCAGCCGGGCCGCTGCACGCGCACGGCGACCCACGGCACGGCGTCGCGCAGCTCCGAGTCGACGGCGATGCGGCCGGTCCATTTGGCGCCCGGGCGGGCCTCGACCACGGCGCGCACCTCGACGGCGCTGCGGCTGGCGTTGGCTGCGCGCACCACGTGGACGTGGGTGATGGCCACGCCATTGGTGCTCTCCACGCCCAGCGCGCCGCCCGCCAGCGCCGCGCCGTCAAAGGCGAACGTGCGGTCCACGGCTGGCGCCAGCCCCGCGCACTGCCAGTCCCACGACGGCGGCACCATGCGGCGCACCACGTACACGAGTGAGCTGCCCAGCGCAGCTATGAGCAGCAGGCCCACCACGAAGCACGCCCCGCCGCACAGCCAGCCGCCCCGCCGCCGCCGCCGCCGCACCCGCACCCGCCGCACCAGCAGCGCCTGGCTCTCGTCTGCCCCCTGCGCCGCCTGCACCGCCTGCACTGCCGCGTACCCGGGGAAGCTGGCTGGCTGGTAGTACTCTGCCGGCCCCAGCGCCGCGTACGGCGGGGGCTGCTGCCCGTCGTCTGCCAGCGGCGGGAACTGCTCTGGCTCCACGCGCCGCCGCCCCGCCCCGTCGCTTGTCCGCCCGCGCGCCGGGCTCCCGTGTCGCTGCATTGCTGAGAGTGTCGGCCTTTCCTTTTTCTCGGAGTGGCGCGAGAGCGAGTGGTGCGGAGGTGGGAGTCGCCTGCCTGTCTGGCCACCTTTCTTGGCACTTGACTGCGCCGCTGGGCTTCCGTCGGCGGCTCGAGCCGAGCCGTCCGCAGCCCGCAGTTCCGTGTGGCGTCGGGGATAACCAAAGGAGGAGTGCTTGAGGAAGCGATTGTTCGTGGACAGAGAGACCGCTTGGCGCTGAAGGGGCGACAATTCCGGGCCGCCCGCTGTCGCGCACACCGGCGACACTAAAGGGGGCTGGCGGGTGGGCGGCATCTCTCTGCTCTGCCTCCAACTCGCGCTTTACGAAACCTGCTCTCCTCCTCCCGTCTCCTCCTCCCCATCCCGGACGCGCTGAAATGAAGTTCACCACCATCGTGACCGTTGCACTCGCTGCGGTGGCTGCAGCCGCGCCTGTGCACAAGCGCGAGCCCCAGGAGCTGGCACTACCGGCATCCGGCGAGCCCGCCGGCAACTACCTCGCCCGCGTGCTCGCCCCGCTCCCGCTGATCGGCTCCCTGGCCGCCGGGCTAGGACTCCCGCCGCCCAAGCACGCCTAGACTCTCGTCCCTCGATGCTGCATCTAGCCAAATGCTTATTTGGGTCTGCCAACACATTGCTTTTGAAATCCATGTTTGTTGCATCTGCTGCAGCTGGGGGACCAACAACGTTGCGGACCGCAAAACAATGCGGCAAGAATGCATGCGCCCCCCTTCCCCGTTGCAGTTTGTGCCGCGGCTTGTTCTCCCAGGCCAGAATCCCGCCGCAGCGGCCTGCAATGGCTCCTTCTCTTCCGCACACCCCTCTCGCTACTCGACGCCCGCCGCCTTTCACCTAGCATTTAAGCCTACCTCCCTTGTCCCGGGGTTCAGAGAAAGCGCTGACGCAAATGAAGATCATTGCTATTTTGACCGTCGCGCTGGCTACGCTGGCTGCGTGCGCGCCCGTGCACAAGCGCGAGCCCCAGGGAGTCGATGCCAACGTCAGCGACGGCGGTGAAGCCCAGGAAATCATCGACTTCGCCCTCGGCCACGGCATCGACATCGGCCTTGACCTCGGCGTCGATGTAGCCCACTTACAGCCGCCTGTGCGCAAGCGCGAGCCCCAGGGGCGGGATATCGACCTTGACATCGCCGCTGGTCTCGATGTTGACATCGGCCTTGACCTCGGCCTTGACCTCGGCGTCGACGAGAGCCACTAACAGCCGCCTGTGCGCAAGCGCTCCAGCTGACTGGCTCTCTTGACAGCAAGTTGGCGCTCCCTACCGCCCAAGCACACCTAGGCTCTCGTCCCCCGATGCTGTATCTAGATAAGGCACCTTTTGGGCGACTAATACTACTTTGAAATGCTAGTTTGGTGCGCCAAGTAATGGGGGCGTGGGGTGCTTGTGGCCAAACACTGCGGGCAGGGGGCAATCCAGCGGAAGCAGAGAGCCGCTTGGGCAGCCCGGAAAGGCGACATTGCGCGGTGGCTGCGGCCTATTGTTGCGAGCAGACCCGATGATTGTTGATGCTTCGCCGCCCGCAGCCACATTGATTGCACACTTGAAAGCATGTTGTGCGGCCTCCCCTCCTCTCGCGTCGGCGGCGGCGAGGCGTACAAAGCCGGGCCCCCGCGACAATTGCCAGCCGCCCAATGTCTCTGTGATTGTCGCGTCGCCCTTCTTCACTGCCTCAAGCCCCTTTCCTCCTCCTCCTTCCGCAAGGACAACTGGAGACGCCACCAGAGGGCCTTCTCATCACACACCTTCGCTACTCGCTGCCCTCGTCAGCCGGCGTTCCTTATAGAATACTGACAACCTTCCCTTGCCTCCTACTACACACGTCCGCCCGCTCGCGAGTCTCCCATTGATCTCGCTCCTAGCCGCATCTCCCTGCGCTTGATACGCTCTCTGGCAGGCCAGCCTCAATCGCGTCACCCTCTGGCATTGTCCTGCGACAATCTTCCTTATTAGGAGCAGCTTGCTGTTGTGGTCCACCAGCAGCACGCATCCTTCTTGGCTTGGTAACGACGCAGCCCGTCCCGCTCCACACCAAAAAGTTCCGCTGGTCTCTTTGGCACGACACCTCAACCTCTCCTCCTCCTCCTCCTCCTCCCACCCGCACCCGCAGCGCAACACGCACACCCTTACAAACAAGACATGAAGGCGTTCTCGGCTGTTCTGCTCGCGGTCGCCGCGTTCGGGCTCCAGGCGAGCGGACTCGCGGCGCCAGACACGGGGCTGGCGGTGCCGGGGTCGGGCGAGACCGCGCTGAGCTGGTTGGACCGCCTGATCAGCCCGCTGCCGATCGTCGGCCCGCTCACGGGCGCGCTGGGCATCAAGCAGCCGCCCCCGCCGCAGGCGCCGCCGCAGAAGAAGCCGCAGCCGAAGAAGAAGCCGCAGCCGAAGAAGCCTCAGCCAAAGAGGCCCGCTGGCGGCCAGGCTCGTCGGCCCCAGCGCCCCGCCCCCCAGCAGCAGCAGATGCAGCGCCCCCGCCCCGGCCGGGCCCGCCCCCAGCGTCGCCCTGGCGCACCGCAGATGCGGCAGCCCGGCGGAATGCCAGGCGTGCCCAGCATGCGCAACATGGGCGCCCTCGGCGACGTGGGCTTCTAGGTCCCCAGCTTGTTTGAGCCTTTTCCGACACATGCGGAGTTGATTCACGAGTTTACTGGTCATCACCGGCATACATGCAGATCAAGTGGCCCTCATGGGGTGGGATTGCGCACGCACCCCCGCCGCCACCACCACCACTCACACCCATTTGCAAGTCCAGCACCTCCTTCCATTCGCCGACCAAGTGCGCTTTCGACAATGTGCAAGTCGCCGACATGCCGCTCCAGGATCGGGCCGCTCGTCAACTGGGGGCAGGGCGGTCGTCTACCCGTGCACACACTGCAGCTTGATCTTTGACGAGTGGGATGTGTACTACCGCCACATCCAGGAGGACCACGCGGGGGAGAAGCCGCGCGCCTTGAGCTAGCAGGCTAGCATTTCCGCCGTGCCCTCTTGCGGGCAGACCATGAATAAAGCACGCAACCCGCTCTGCTCCTCCGCCAGCTGCGAAGCGGGCGGTGGTGCTAGCTGCTTTTCTTCTTGCGGAACACGACGACAAGGTAGATGCCGACGGCCTCCCACTCGTCGGCCGAGATGGCAGGGCGGTCGGTGTCGACGACGTGCATGCGCCAGAGGAGGCCGACAGAGGCGTGGCGGCCGAGGTGCTGCTGGTAGAAGCGGTGAAAGTCGAGGCAGCACTCGAGCTCCAGGCCGTGCTCGCGCGCGAGCTGCACGAACGAGGGCATGTGGACCAGGAACTCGGTGCAGTCCTCGACGGCCTCGTCGAGGGTGAACGAGTAGGCGGTGCCGAAGCGCGTGATGGCGCCCGGCGCAAACTCCACGCGGTACACCGAGTTGCCAAAGCGCTCGCCGGCCACGCGGCGCTTCTTGACCAGCCAGTTGGCGTTGGGGATGGTGCACATGAACACGCCGTTGGGCGCCAGGTGCCCGGCGACGTTGGCCATCATCTGGCGCGCCTTGCGCTCCGACTCGAAGGCGTAGTGCAGGCAGAACTGGGCGCTGATGACGTCAGCCACATAGTCGGCGGGGCGCAGCGTGTTTTCGAGGGGCTCGCCGTAGCAGTCCTGGGCAAAGAAGCGCGCCTCAAAGCTGGCGTTGCGCAGCTCGCGGTAGCGCTTGCTGGCCTGCCCGACGGACACGGCGGCAATGTCCATGCCCACGTACTCGCCGATGGACGACAGCTCCCACTTGCGCAGGTCCCCGCCCTTGCCGCACCCCAGGTCCAGCACCCGGCACCCGCGCGTCGTGTACTGCCGGATCAGCAGCGACTTTACCCAGTTGTTGAACAGGCGCAGCCCGGTGATTTTGGTGTGCATCCGCCCCTCCACGCCGAGCTCGCGCCGCTCGTTGTAGTGCCTGGCAACGTGCGCCGCGTTGTCTGCGGCGGGCTTGTGCTCCAACATGCTGTCCTCTGGCGGCGAACGCGGGCGGGGTCTGTGGTATGGCGGCCGGTCCATATGCGGCGCGCCAGAGGGCGTGCGAGGGAGGCGTGCAAAAGTGCGGCGCGGGTTGAGAGGGGACTTTGGGCTGCGCGCGCTAATCAGGCTGGGGGCGGCGCCGCGCAACGTATGGGGAATGCCCCGTGGAAACTCCAAGCCACGTGATCCTTTGGCCGCAGTACCGCCAGGGACGCCCGCCTTGCTGGATGGGTTGCGCACGCCGGGATCCAGGCCAGTGGGTTGGCAGGGGGCGGCGCCTTTGCTGGGCGGCGGCGTGCGCGCGCATGCGTGGGAGCGCGCAAGAGGGGGATCCACGCGCGATGCACGGCTGATGAGGATATTGCAGCAATACTGGAAGCGGGGCGACGGCCGGCGCGCATCGCTCGTGTTTGACTCCGCCGGTTGGACGGCCGCATGACCCCAGGCGCGTTCCACTTTCCTGCAAGCGCGAAGCGGGCTGCAAATCGCCCCCGCCCGTGTGCGCGAGGCGGGCGAGCGCACGCCAGCCCCGCCTGCTCGGCACGCAGGCCGATCCCAGCGTGCAGCAAAGTGGGAGATGCTGGGCAGCGCCGGCCACGCCGCCAAATCGGGGGAGCCGGGCGCGGCGGGCGCGTGCTCTCCTGTTTTTCCCATGCGCAGATCGCGCAGAAAAGGCGAGGCGGCGGAGCGACGCCTCATTCCACGTCTGTTTGCGCCCGGCTTGAGCAGAACAAGCCGCCCGCGCCCTCTCGCGTGCCGGGTCGGGCGGGCCGCGACGCCTGGCCGGCCCGGGATAAGCCGCCCGCGCCCGCAAGCCCCTCGCCTCCGGGCTGAGCGTCCCGCCCGTCCGCGTGCAGGTCCCCCGGCCGCGGTCCGGCAGCGCGCGAAAAAGGAGGGAGGGTCGCTCCCTGCGCCCAAACCCGCGAAAACAAGCGCGCCCTCCTCCTTCAGACGGAGGGGCGCACGTTCCTCGCGCCAGCAGCCGGGCCCGCCCTTTCCCTCCTCCGCTTGCTACGCCCGGCCTCTTGCTCTTGCGCGCGCCCCCCCCCAGTCTTGCCTCGGCCGTCTGCGCAGACGACCCCGCCGCAAGTCTGTAATCGGTACGGAATGCCCCTGCCCTCCCGGCCAGCGCGCCCGCGCCGCCTCCCCCGCGCACGGCCAGGCCGCCGCCGCCGCCCCGGTCTGCGCGGTCTGGGTATTGTAACGGCTCGCACACGCGGGGCAGCGGGGGCCCGCTGCCCCGGTCCCTCTTTTCTCCGAGCTTGTTTGGAGGCGCGGGGCGCGTCCCTGCCCCTCCCCGCCGTCCCTTCCCGCCGTCCCTATTTTCGCCTGCATTGACTCCCAGGCGGAGTCTGCGCGGGCTGCTCCACTGTTCCCGGGGCATTTCAGATCCGCGCCTCTGCGCTGCGCCCGCGGCGCCCCCTCCCGGCCACGCGCACCTGCTCATCGCGCGGGCTGTCCGCGCCCCGAATCCGAGATGTATGCGGCAAATCCTCGCCGCTGCTTTTCTGCAAAGGGGCGCCGGGGCGCGAGGCGACGGATGCGCAGGCGCGCCGCGGTGACTCCCGCTGCATGTCTGTCGCCTCCGCCCACACGCAACGCGATTACCCACGGACCCGCCCGCGCCCGCCCGCTCACAGAACCCCCCTCCGCCCCCCTCTCCTTCGCGCTGCCGTTGTTTGTTGTAGCACCCGGGGCCGTGTTCTCCCCCTCCCCCGTCCTCCAGCCGGTCTCTCTGTATTGCATCTCCGCCGGGGGAGTCGGGGGTTCGTGTCTACATGTACATGGCGTATCGGAAGCGGTCACTGGACCTGCCGCTGCCGCCAGACGAGTCGCAGGCGGCGGCCAAGCACGCGCGGAGCGGGGCGCTGCCGTCCATCCGCAGCCTGGCCGAGATTGCCGGGCACGGCAGCGCAGACCGCCTGCTGCCGGCGATGGTGGCGCCGGCGATGATGGGCGGCAAGGGCTGCCGCACGCCCGAGCTCATTGCGGGGCGGCCGGGGGATCTGTCGCTGGCCGCCATCCGCGTGTCGTCGCCGCGAACCTCGGTAGACTCGCCGCCACAGCCGCAGCCGCAGCAGCACCAACAGCAGCAGCAGCCGATGGCGGTGCAGGCAGCGGCGCAGGCGGACGGGATCAAAGTGGCGCGCAACTGGAGCCGCGACGAGACGCTGTCGCTGGTGCGGGCGATTGGGCGGCACTACGACTCGCTCAAGCGGTGCAAAACCAACCAGGAGCGCAGCAACATCTGGCACCGCATCCACAAGGAGCACTCGAGCCAGTTCCCGGGACGGTCCAAAAAGGCGTCGCAGGTAAGCTGCTCTTTGTTTCTACCTGCGGGTGGCTGCGCTGGAGCGCGAGGAAAAGGGGGCCCAGCGCACGTCGCGCTGCACAGCCTGTGCCCTCTTCGAGCAATGAGGCTGGGGGGCCCCCGTCCATTGTGCGCAATGCGGCATCATCTACGACACAAGTGTCCTGTCTTGGGCCACTCGCCCAAGCCACGCCTGCAGGCCGATATTTACACCGCAGCGCACGACCCTCAAACGGCTGATTTGGCCTGCCTGCCTGCCGCCACCGCTGGCTGATGCTGCTGTAGGACCGGTGGGGCAAGGTGCTGAGCGACTACAAGGACGTGGTGGTGCACAACAAGGAGAAGGGCGCGGCGCGGTGGACGTTTGACTTTTTCAAAGAGGTGGCGGCGATCGTCGAGGGCGACGCGCAGTTTATGGAGATGGCGACGGGCTGCGATGCGAGCGGGTCGCCCGGGTACACGCCGCCGCCGCCGCCGCCACAGTCGGCGATGCCGGGGCCGGCGGCAGACGACCTGAGCTCGTACTCGTTTGGGAGCACGTCGCGGCCGCCGCACCTCGCGGGGGGCAGCGGGCCGCCGCCGCCGCTCGCGCACCACCGCATGTCGGAGCCCAACCTGGCGCCGCACCTCTACTCGGGCCGCTACGGCAGCCACGGCGCCCACGCGCTGCGCGTGCAGCCGCAGTTTCGCGCAGCGCCGCCGCAGCAGCATCCGCACCACCACCCGCAGCACCCCCACCACGCGTACGGCCAAAAGGCGTCCCCCGTCGAGCTCGGCCCCGCCGCTGCGCCGCCGGGCCCGCTGTCGGCGTTTGAGGGCCGCCTGAACGGCCGCTACTCGCCGTCCCGCCGCACATCGTACCCGCAAATGCAGGCGCACATTGCTGGCGGCGCGGCGCTCGGACAGCAGCCGCCGCCGCCGCCGCCGCAGCAGCAGCAGCAGCCGCCAACGCCGGCGCCCGCCTCGGTGGCTGCAGAGGGCATGTTCCCGGCACACCAGCGCCACAGCATCCAGGTCCTGTCGCAGCCGTACGCGGGGCGCGGGTCGGTGGTCTCGCTGCCGGCGCAGATGGCGGGCAGGCGGGACACGCCGGTGGGCGGGCGGTTCAGCCCCGGCGACGGCGCCGCAGACCCCGAGCGCGCGTGCCGATACGTGCTTGATATGCTAGAGACGCAGGTGCGGCGCATCGACACCCAGCAGGAGACCCTCGGCCAGCTCCGCGCGTCCACCCAGGACGCGATTGCGCGGGTCGAGCAGGTCCTCCAGAGATACGCGCGCCCCCAGTCGTAGCGCCCAACACCCCCCTCAGTAATCACCTCCTCTCTGCTCCATGTGTTCCAACAAATTTTCCAGTCCAACTCGCCGCTGCGCGCAGCAAGAATGCTTCGGCCGCGTCAATCCCCGGCCCGACTTTGTCCCAGGCTCGTCGATCTGGATTTGCACCATGAACCTGCTGCGGCAGCTCCGGACTCGGCCGCCTCGAGCGACCGTGGCCATTTCCCAGTGGTCCCTCGGGCACGAGCGCGACCGGGATGGCATGCGCGTGCAAGCAGCGGGGCCAACCACAGCGCCGATGCCGGGGCCAGTCAGGGCGGCACATGACGCCGACTTTATTTCTCCGGGCCGGCTCCTACTGGCCGGCGGAGCGAGCGGCGCCGTTGTAGGGGCCAGCGCGTCCCCTCCGGCGGCGCGGTCCCAGACGTATCGCGCTACTGGCCGCTCGGGCCCCTCCCCCGGGCGTGGCGTGCCAAGCCTGGTCGCGAGGCCTCCCCCTCCCCCATTGAATTCTTGGCGGGCCGTTGCGCCTGACCGCCCCGGGCGCGGGAACGCTCTTGGCGCATTGTGTGGCGGGCATGGCGGCGGGCGTGCTGGCGGCTGCGCAGCTGGCGCATTATCTCGTGTCTGGCCGGTAGACCCGCTGCACGATTACGCGGCCGCTCCATTGCACAACACGCACCGCGCACCGCAAGCCGGGCCGCTCCTCGTCGATCGCCAGCAGCGCGGAGTGCCTCCCACCGCCAGCGACGTTAGCTGTCACGCGGGGGTGGCAATCCTCTTTCTCTGTTTGGGCAGCTGTCACGCGCAGCGCGGGAATACGATTCGCCTGCATGCCTGGAGCTGGAGCAGCGAGGATCGCCCGCTAGCCCCGATAGGGCCGCGCCGGCGCCCGCGGGCCCGGCGGTGCGCGTGGCGGCCACTGATCAAAAAGGAAGGAACGGCGGTTGGCAGTCATGCGCACCCCCCGGTTGCAGCGCAGCGCGGGGGCGGGGAGGGGGAGTGGCTCTGACGCTCCATGCATGGCCGCTCCGCCACCGCTCCGTCCTCGCGCACCCGGGGAGCAGCTGGGCGCCCCGCCGGGCCGCACGGGCGACTTAAAAGGGTCACGCATCCCCGGCCCCCTCCATCGTCTGCCGCGTTGTCCCCTGTTTCACCCCTCCCCCATCTCGTAATCTTCCGGAAACGCCTCCCACACACACGCACACGCACACGCACACATAGGCCATGGACACTGCGTATGCGCCCGCGCCGGTGCCCCGGTGGAAGCACATCCTGCGCCGCCTGGTGCGACGCAAGCCGCTCGACATGATCCTGAGCGAGGGCCGGCACACCGAGATGAAGCGCGTGCTCGGGCGCCTCGACCTGATCGCGATCGGAGTCGGCGCAATCATCGGCACGGGCATCTTTGTGCTGACGGGCATGGCGGCGGCGCAGAACGCGGGGCCAGCAATCATCGTCAGCTTCATCATCGCGGGCATCGTGTCGGGGCTGTCTGCGTTCTCGTACTCGGAGCTGGCGTCGATGGTGCCGATCTCGGGGTCGGCGTACACGTACACGTTTGCGACGATGGGCGAGTTCATGGCGTGGATCATCGGCTGGGACCTGGTCCTCGAGTACCTGGTGGGCGCGGCGACGGTGGCGGTGGGGTGGAGCGCGTACGTGGTCAGCTTCTTCAAGGACGTGTTCAAGGTCGAGTTTACGCGCAAGACCACGCAGGCGCCCGTGCTGTGGGACAACGAGTCGCTGTCGTTCAAGGTCAACCACGGCGCGTACATCAACCTGCCGGCCATGTTTATCACAATGCTGGTCACGGCGGTGCTGCTGGTTGGCATCCGCCAGGCGTCGTGGGTCAACCACACCGTCGTCGTGATCAAGCTCGTCGTCGTCCTGCTGTTCATCTTTGGCGCGTGCAAGTACGTCGACCGGTCCAACTACAAGCCGTTTGTGCCGCCGCGCGAGGGCAACTCGTTCGGGGCCAAGGGCATATTCAAGGGCACGCAGCGCGTGTTCTTTGCGTACATTGGCTTTGACGCGGTGTCGACGGCGGCGCAGGAGGCCAAGAACCCGCAGCGCGACCTGCCGTGGGGCATCTGCGGCTCGCTCGCGATCTGCACGGTGCTGTACATTGCCGTGTCGACGGTGCTGTGCGGCATTGCGTCGTACAAGGACCTGAACGTCGCGTCGCCGCTCGTGCACGCGCTCGAGATGCACTCGGGCACGCGCTGGCTGCGCATCCTCATCGAGCTCGGCGCGATCTGCGGGCTGACGTCGGTGATCCTGATCCTGCTGATGGCGCAGCCGCGCATCTTCTTCGCCATGGCGCGCGACGGGCTGTTCCCGCGCATGTTTGGCCGCCTGCACCCGCGCTTCAAGACGCCGTTTGTGCCGACGATCATCGCAGGCCTGGTGTGCGCCGTGCTGGCCGGCGTGCTGCCCGTCGACATCCTCGGCGACATGACCTCGGTCGGCACGCTGCTGGCCTTTGTCCTCGTCAACGTTGGCGTCATCATCATGCGCTACACCAACCCCGACGCGCCGCGGACGTTTATCGTGCCTGGCGGGCCGTTCCTGATCCCGATCCCCGGCGCGATCATCGCGCTGGTCATCCTGGTGCTGTCCGACGGGCCGACCATCTACCGTCTGTTCATCTGGCTGGGCATCGGGTTCCTCATCTACGCGCTGTTTGGCTACCGCACCTCGCGCATCGGCAACCCGGAGAAGTGGTCGCACGACGACCTGGCCTACTTTGGCGACGCCGGCATGCTCCGCGACGACGCCGAGAGCACCGCCGGCTTTGACGGCAAGGGCGGCGTCGACGCGATGGCCGCCAACGAGGCAGCCGCCGACTTTGACGCCAAGGGCACGGCTGCCGTCGTCGCCATGCCCGAGCCCTACTACGGCCGGGACAGCCCCAACGGGTACCGCGCGTAGCAGCCACGCCTCCCAAACCACGGGCCTTTTTTTTAATGTTTCTCAATGTACTGCTGTGGTGCGCTATCAATGAAAAGGAGACACTCAAAAGTGGGGCTGCTGGGCGGACGAGCCCACCAGGCGGTAAAACATGGAAAAGACGCGCGGGACGGCGGCCCTTTTGGCCGGCTCGTCGGCGGCATCCGCGGCCGGAAGCAGCTGGTCGCTGGACGCGCCGGCGGCCGGGCTCTCGCTGGCCGCAGCGGCCGGCCGCTGCCTGGCAGAGAACAGACCGCGGTGCTTGCCGAGCGATGTGGCCGCCTTGCGGATCATCGCAAAGTTGCGCGTGGCCGGCACCAGCGCATGCGAGCCCATGTCCGTCCGCGTGGCGCTGTCGGACACGTTGGACGCCGCCGACGACGGCAGCTGCAGCGGCTGCAGCGGCTCGGCCGGGCCCGAGGGCGCGCGCTGGCTGTTGTCGCTGGCGCCAGCGAGAGCCAGCGGCTTGTCGTCGCTGACCTCGCTGGCGCGCGGGGCCGGCGGGGCCGGCCGCAGCACCGCCGAGTACGCAAACGGCAGCGCGGGCTCGGGCAGTCGCACGAGGCGGTGGATGGCCTCGCGCAGGGCCAGCTTGTCCGCGGCGTGGGTCAGGACCTGGGCGGCCGTGTCCATCTTGAACCACGTGACCTCGGCCAGCGGCAGGGCGCGCGCCGGCTGGCGGTTGAGCGTGCTGTCGGTGAGCTCGATGACCAGCATCGCCGCGGCGGGGCCGACCGGCAGCGTGGCCGCCTTGGACTCGAAGCGGTTCTGCGTGAGCCACGCCATGTAGTAGTGGGTGAGCACAAAGTGGCTCGTCTGCGGGCGCTGGTGGTAGCCGTCCGGGTCGTCGTGCGGGTCGGCCTCGGCGCCGTCGGCGGCCTGGGTGGTGTCAGTGGACGGCCGCGTGCTGTGGGTGGCGCGCTGCTCGATCTGCAGCGCCAGCGGCTCGACCATCTGCGGGCCAATGTAGGCGCACGGCGTGTCCGAGTGCGCGCCCACCGTCGGGTGGATGTGCGTGCACCGGTACCCGGTGACGGCCGAGATCTGGCGCTGGGCCGCGTGCGCCTGCGGCTCGCAGCCGACGGTCAGCTCCTCGGGCGCGTCCGGACGGCCCATGGGCAGGCGCCACTCGGACGTGTCCGGGTAGAACAGCAGACACACCTCGTTTGTCGTCGGGTCCAGCAGCACGCCGCCAAACTCTTGCGCAAACTGGCCCCGCGACAGCGCCAGGCTGCTGTCCCCGGCGCTCACCGCGGACAGCCCCGGGGACGTGGGCGTCATTATCGCCCCGCCCGCGAGCAGCCGCCCGCCCCCGAGCAGCGCGCTGGGGGACATGGCCCCCGGGGACGGTGCGCTCTGCAGGGGGTTCATCGTCGTATTACGGAGACTGAAAGCGAGGGGAGCGTGGGAGGGGGGGAGGACCGGCAGCATCAGGGCGGTCCGGTTCCGGTCCCTCCTCCACCCCCACATTTATGCGTGGCATTGACCGTTTCAGCGAGGGGCTTGCGGGTGGCGCTGTTTACGGGTAGGCGCGGGGAGATGGCTTTTTGCGACGCGGGTGAGGCGTTGTTTGCGTGTACCGAGACAACCAGACTCATTTCGTGCCACCACCCACCCGTGCTCCTTGGCGTGTCCGCGTGGGAGGGCTGCTGTGGGCCGACTGAAACGTGCAGCGCCCGGCCATAAAAGAGACCAGCGACATCGCGCACGAGACACCAGCACGCGCTCCACCGCGTGCTCGGGCAGCCTCCCCCGTCTCGCCCGCCGGCGCAGACGCTGGCAGTCGCCGCACATTCCGCCATTTGTTTTCTCTCTGCTTCGCGCGCGCCTCTAACAATGGGCAACCGCGCGTCCGACATTTGTTGTCGCCTTGGCGGGACAACACAATCGGGTGGGAGGGGAGGAGGGGACCGTACCATACGGGCGGCTGTGCTTCTGCTGTGCATACACGTTGTCTCGTCTTCCCACACGCCTCCCCCCCGCCAGACAGCCTCGTGTGGAATTTGATTGCCAGCGTGATCTGACAGGGGGTGGCGGTGCACGGCACGCCGCGGGGGTTTGGCTCGCTACTCTGACACCAGCCGCCAAAAGTGTCCAAGTCGGCTAGGTTCACGTGTGTTTGCGACGGGCTGGTTATCTTTTGCCCACGCCTGGTCGCTGTGACGACACACATCGCTGCCCCCGCCGACTTTGCGCCAGTCAAGCAGCGTGACACCTGCCCCTTCACTCAACACCTCCAATCACCCCTTCTCACTGAACATGCTGTCCAGCATGGGTATTTAAAGCGGCATGTCCCGCCCGCCCACCGCTTCCTCCTTATTCCCATCAACCCCCGCAGGCCAAATAAAATGCTGGTTGTGCATGTATACTGCTACAATATCGATGCGGCCGTGGCGCCAGAGTATTTGGAGAAACCGGTTGCAGAGGGCGCTACTTGGGATATTATCCGCGCACAGGTTGTGGACATGGCAGGTACGCAATTCTATGACGGGCGGAAGGTTCCAGATGTCAGCAACATGGTCAGCTACTGCCGTGCGACGGAGCAAGGATACCTGTCCATGATGTTTATCCCCAGGGGGTCGAGTGGGACACGAGCGTCGTAATTGACGGCTACATGTTACACAAGGACCCAATGGCGGCGGATGAACAGCAACCTCACGGGGGTGAATTCTTTGTCGACAACTAGCGCGTCACAGGAGTCTGCCAGCGGGACGCCACACGACAGTCGCACCCCGCCACGGGCCGTCGAGGAACCCGCCAGCGAGGCAATCCCACTACACGTGGCATCACACGCGACGCCCCCACTCCAGGCAATGGGGGAGTCTGCACGTGTTGGAGATCCGTGACACGTCAGCGCCCCTCTTTGACTCTCCGGACGCGCCCTGAGCACCTTTTTTTTCTCTCTCTCAATTTGGTTTGAATTTGCCATTGGCTTGCATTGCGGGCGATGGGGCCAACCAGGGGGCCGGTGATTCCGGCGGCGCTGGCGCGGGCGCTGTCGGACCGGCTGTACGACAAGCAGCGGGCGGCGACGCAAAAGGTGGAGCAGATGGTGCGGGCGGCGCTGGAGGCCGACGACGACGAGACGATATATGCGCTGGTGGCAGAGCTGGCGACAGAGTTTGCGACGTCGGAGCGGGAGGCGGCGCGGATAGGCGGGCTGGTGGCGTTGGCGGCGACGGCAGTGGCGCTGACGCACATAAACATCCGGCCGTTCCTGGCGCACATGGTGCCGCCAATGGTGTCGGCGCTGTCGGACGGCGAGAGCAAGGTGCGGTACTTTGCGTGCGAGTCCCTGTACAACGTGGCCAAGGTCAGCCAGGGCCACATCCTGCGCTGGTTCAACGACATCTTTGACGGGCTGGCCCGCGTCACGGCAGACTCGGTAAAGTCGGTCAAGGAGGGCGCGGACTATCTCGATCGGCTGATCAAGGACATTGTCGCGGAGCAGGCGGCGACGTGCCTGGACTGGTACAGCCCGGCTGACGGCGCGGGCGCGGCGGATGGCGACTCCGAGGGCGAGGGGGCCAAGGGAGATGGGCGCGAGGGCGGAGCCGAGGCGGATGGCGCGGAGCGGGAGGGCCCGCAGCTGGCGTTTGCGCTGGAGGCGTTTGTGCCGCTGCTGGCGGAGCGGCTGCACACGTACAAGCCGTCGACGCGGCTGTACCTGATCGAGTGGATCCGGGTACTGGACTCGGTGCCGGGGCTGGACCTGATCGTGTATCTGCCCGAGTTTCTGGACGGGCTGCTGCGGTTCCTGAGCGACCCGAGCGACGACGTGCGGACCAAGACGCAGAGCCTGCTGGGCGAGCTGCTGGGCGAGCTGCGCGAGTGCGTGGAGGTGCGCGACACGGACAGCGACGCGGGCAGCTGGCACGGCGGCTCGACGGACGGCGACGCGTGGAGCGACCGGCAGGCGCGCGTGCGGTCGAGCACGGTGCACAGCGCAGTCCACGCCGAGGGCCGGTTTGCCGAAGACGGCCAGGCGCTGTCGCCGCCGGCGCCGCGGACGAGCGCGCGGGCAGCGCCCACGGCGTCCGCTGCGGCCACGGCGGCCGCGCTGGGCGTGCTGGACGGGCAGCGGTCGCAGGCCGGGCGCCAGTGGGACAACCGCAGCACGGCGTCGCTGGCGTCGGGGCCGCCGCACGGGGTCAGCGACGAGCTGCGCATGGCGGCGCGGCGCAAGCGCATCCGGGCGGCGCGCGCCGGCAATGCGGTGCAGCCCGGCGCCAACGTGGAAATCGACTTTGCGCGGTGCGTGGCGATCCTGGTGCCGCACATCGAGTCCAACGACCAGGAGATCCAGCTCACGGCGCTGTCGTGGGTGGCCCAGCTCTCGTGGCTGTGCCCCGACGTCATTGTCGCCGCGGTGCCGGCCCTGGTCAACGCCGTGCTGCCGGCCGTGTCCCACCCGATGCCCGGCCACCGCCGCACCGCCGAGGAGCTGCACGAGCGCCTGTACGGGTTGGTCAAGGACTCGCCCGACCCGGCCCGCCGCCACCGCCAGGTGCACGTGCCACGCGCCGAGGCGACTGCAGTGCCGCTGCCGCCGCCGCCGCAGCAGCAGCAGACGCGCCAGCGGCTGAGCTTTGTCGACCGCGCGCGGCCGCTGACGCCAGTGACGTCAATCACCACCACGACGGCGGCCTCGGGGGCCAACCACCACCGGCCGCTGTCGCCGAGCGAGGGCGGCGATGCACTCAACGGCCGGTCGCGGACCGGGTCGCTGCTGCAGACGTCGGTCGACTCGGGGCCAGCGTCGGCCGTGCCGTCGATCGCGGCGACTGGGCGCTCAGAGTCGCCCGAGGCAGTGGCCATAGTGACTGTGGGCGAGCCGGAGGGCGAGCCAGAGGCTGCCGAGGAGGACGCGCTGGACGAGGCGGGGGAGGGGCCAGATGACCTGGTCGTGGACGAGGCGTTCAACTACGACCAGGCCGCAACAGCAATCATGGAGCTGTTTGCCAAGAACGTGCACGAGCCTACCAAAGTGGCGGGGATGCACTGGCTGCTGCTGCTGCACCGCAAGGCGCCGTGGCGCATCCTGACCCCCGACGACATGAGCTTCCCGGTGCTGCTCAAGATGCTGGGCGACAGCAGCGAGCACGTGGTCAAGCTGGATCTGGAGCTGTTTGCGCAGATCTCGCAGCACGCCCAGGGCCGCGACTCGCCCGCCACTGCCGCTGCTGCTGCTGCTGCCGGGTACAGCGTCGATCCGCGCGACGTGCCGTATCTGGCGCGCTTCCTAGGCAGCCTGCTGCAGATGTTTGCCACGGACCGCGCCCTGCTCGAGACCCGCGCCGCGCTGATGGTCCGTCAGCTGTGCATCGTGCTCGACCCGCAGCTCGTCTTTGGCCTGTTTGCCAAGCTGCTCGTGCTGCCGTGCTATACGCCGGCCGCTGGGCCCGCAGAGCCGCCGTGGAGCGACGCCGACGACGACGACAGCAGCAGCAGCAGCAGCAATGGCGTGTTTTCCGTGGCCGAGGACCCGCCGCTGGATCTCGAGTTTGTCAGCGTGATGGTGCAGCACCTGAGCTGGATCCTGGTCACCGCCCCCGAGGCCGAGCCGCTGCGGACTGTGCTGCGCCGCTACAGCCCGGCCGTGGCGCTGGCCACGCCGCCGCTCCCGGCGCTGCGTCAGGCGCTGCACGGCGTGGCCCAGGGACCGGGCCCGCTGATCGCGCGCCCGCCGGCGACGCGGGGCCGGGCGAGTTCGGCTGCAGGGCGCGGTGGCAGCACATTCGACGGCCGCCTGGCAAGGCCGCCGAGCAGGCTGCCCGGCCACGCGCGCGGGCCAGTCCCAGTCACCGGCATAGTGCCGCGGCCCACACCGCCGCCCCGCGCAGGCGTAGCTGCCGTGGCTCCACGCGGCCGCAACGGCGCGACAGACGGCGAGCGGGCGCGGGCAAAGGCCGACGCAAGCACGCGCAGCGGCGCGGGGCTGCGGCGGCCGGGCGAGATGACCGAGCAGCAGCATGGCCAGCAGCGCGTGGAGCGGGCGCGCGAGGCCCTGCACGGAGCCGTGGAGCATGTGGAGCGGCGGGTGGCGCAGAACCAGCAGAGCCACGAGCTGTTTGCCACGCTGTTCCGCACGTGGAGCCACAACCCGGCGGCGTGTCTGACGCTGTGTCTGCAGTCGCAGCACTACGAGATGGCCGCCGCGCTGGTGGGCATCTTTGGCCAGCTGGCGCCGGACCTGACCGTGAGCTTCCTGGTGCAGCTGGACAAGCTCGTGCAGCTCATCGAGTCGCCGCTCTTTGCGTACCTGCGCCTGCAGCTGCTGGATCCGCAGTACCACCCGATGCTGGTGCGCGCCCTCTACGGCCTGCTGATGCTGCTCCCGCAGAGCTCGGCCTTTGCCGTCCTGCGCAACCGCCTCAGCTCCATCTCGCCCATGGCGTTTGCTGCGCCCCAGCTCCCAACCGCGCGCCCGTGGTCGCCCGCCGCCGCTGTCGCCAGCGATCCATCCGACGCGCGCCAGCTCCACTATCACTACCACTACCACAGCCACGCCGCTGCTGCTGCCTCCGCCAGCTCACAGGCGGTGTCGCTGCAGGCCGACCCCGCCCACCAGCGCGCCGGCGCTCAGATGGCCGCGGCGCTGGGCGTGCCGCCGTCTGAGCTGGCCGAGCTGGCGCGCCAGCTGACCGCCTGCAGCCAGACGCCGGCCGTGGCGTTCCTGGGCGCGAGCGACGATGAGGCCGCAGACGTCGCCGCTTTGCTCCGCGAGCTGGCCGACCTGCACCTGGTCGCCGCCCACACAGACGACGGCCCCGCTCCCGACACTGCCGATGCTGCGCCGACTGCCGCCGCTGCCGCCGCCGACGCCGACCTGCTCAGCGAGTACCGTGCCGTGCGTCGCCACCACCACGCCCTGGCGCTCCAGCGGGCCGCCTGAGGTGGCTGTGCCTGGTGACACCTCCGCCCGCAGCATGTGACTGCTGGCGCGCGCAGGCCATCTGGCGATTTGCGCTTCATGGATTTGCATGTGTGGGCCGGTGCGGAGTGCGTGACATGATCCGGTGGCCGGCCATGAGGGGCGATTGCTGCGGCGGTGGAGGCGGCGAGGTGGCCCGTCCACACTCTCCTTCCCCCGTGGCACCTTTCTCCCAGACCAGCATAGCCTACGAACAGTGATATTCTGGCTCTAACGACTCGATGGCGAGGTGGTGGCACACATGGGCCGCTGCGGCTCTGGCGCTGGCGAGCATCCCGGTTTCTGTGGGCGCCCGGCAG